>JAVTVY010017122.1:0-62415 GCA_036873755.1 Hanleya hanleyi | reverse complement strand
AGACAAAGCCTAAAATCTCCGCATGTGTCAACATCATCTAGCGTGGCAGTGTCACAAAATTTCAAGGCAGATAGAAATAGACCATTGTTTGATTACAGAGACGTTCTGTGAACAATCGACTAAAGTGAAGGACGACTGAGAAATTCGTTTGTGACTGGTTTGACAAACCTCAAAATAGTTCCATATTAGAAACAGCTTTGGCCTGACCGAGGTGAAAATGTCTGGCAACTTTTTTGGATACCAGGACACTTGTCTTTCTGATGAGCTTGTATATTTGTAACCCTGATGTATGCTTTAGTGTCCTTCCACCCATACCTGAACCTACTGATATTATATACATGTGCATTAGAGAGCCATGTGAGGCTGATGGCGGAGCCCTATGAAGTACAGCGAATAACTCCTGACGAGTGACAACCATACAATGGAGTTTATACACAGCAGTAGCCATTCAGCTTGATAGACAAGCCTGACATGATAATAATATTAGATTTACAATCTTTTACCTGGCTGGGACTGGAATGGATCTGCCCAGAATATATCAGATATTGATATATTCCTCTGGACAATATCTACTGAGTGGGTGGGGCGGTTTGGCGTGTGTTGGAATAATGGATAGAGAGAGAAAGAGACAGACCGAGAGATAGAGGAGCGAGATCATCATTGCAGCTGACCCAGTCATGAGACACTCGGTCAATGTTGAGATCCATGGCCCAGTTCAGACCATTAGTTAGCTACACTGGCAGTGGCCCGCATCTTCAATATTGTCCCCACTGGTCAAGCTTGTGCATTATTATGGATGGCACCCGTGTCGGTCACCTGACTCATTAATGGGTGACATCACTGCGGTGGCGGGCGAGGAGGAGGAGGAGGGAACCCATTTGCACACAGATCAATAGCTTTTGTCCTGCAGCAGACAGATTCTTAAAGGTTATTACGCGCTGTGTACACAGATATGCAATTTCTGTCAGCTACGTTCACCAAATCATCGAACGAGAGCAATAAACCTGTACGTACATGTACGCAATACTGTTCAATACATACATGTATATGCTGTACATACCATGTACCATGTATTCGTGTACATATTGATATTAAGGTACTGTACCACACAGACATCACATCACAGACATGCCGTCACACATAATAAATAGTGCATACCGTCTGAGACCAGGGAATAATGCCTCAGATCTATACAGATTTCTGCAAAATTCATGAACACTGGAATGTACTGCAATCCAACCATCCATGATCTTTTCCTCTCATTGCTAGTCTATATAGCCTGGAGCTGGTCTGGTGATATGTCGCCGAGCTGCGATCTCCAGAGCCTTGCCAGCCAGTTTGCACGCTAATGTCCCTAAACACTAATGGCATTCGGTGTGACGGAGATAGCGCACTCGGCCTCCGTCCCCTCACAAATACCAGCACACTCCGAAAATTGCATTACCCATCAGCTCTTATACTGTATGGGATACATCACAAATTCATGTTCATATAATGCCGAATACGGCATGAGAAGCTGAAAAGCAAAGCTGTCAAAAGACACTAGCGGATGAATGGAGAATTTGTATGTATTCACAGGGACTGCTAAATGGGATCCTCAAACACATTTAGTTACATACACCAAGATTGAATTCTTGATCACGAAATGCTACAACATCAAGACTGAATTTGTGATCACAATATGTTACAACACCAAGGCTAAATTCACGATCACAATACAGGGCTTCTTTTTCCACGGGAATCGGAATCCCATGGAATCCGATTCACGTCAGCACTCTAGCAAAATAATTTGCGGGAATCCAACAGATTTCCGTAAAATTGTAGAAATCTGTATAGAAATGATAGCATTGGATTCCCGTAGAGCTGAATTATGAGAATCTATTTGGATTCCTGTGAATTGTGACGAAAAACAAGGCCTGCAATATGCTACCTACCACACCAAGACTAAATTTGTGATCACAATATGCTACTACACCAAGACTAAATTTGTGATCACAATATGCTACATGTACCACACCAAGACTAAATTCGTGATCACAGTATATGCTACCCCGCCAATAGAGAATTCATGCATGATCAAAATATTCTTCCCCACAAGGACAAACTTCACGATCACAATATGCTACCACACCAAGACTAAATTCATGATCACAATACATGTATATGCTACCCCAACAAGACTACATTCATGAGAGCCCTCAATAGCCGAGTGGTCGAAGGCGCTTCGCTAGTGACCGCTAGCCTCACACTGCTGAACCGGCACGGGTTCGAGCCCAGCTGGTCCATGTGTGGAAGTTTGCCAGTTACTTGCCGACGGGCAGTGGTTTTTTCCGGGTACTCCAGCTTCCTCCACCAACCGAACCGAATGTCACCATATGAGTGAAAACAATTTTGAGTGTGACATTAAGCCAAATTTCTCCCCCCCCCCCCCCCGTAAATTCATGATCACAATATGCTTACCAGCCAAGACTAAATTCATGATCACAATGCCACTCCACCAAGGCTAAAATCACTATCACAGTATGCTACCAAAATTTTCATGATCACAACATGCTACCCCACCAAGACTAAATTCATGATCACAATATGCTACCTGCCACATCGTTTTTGCCTCATAACTGTGAAAGATAGTTATGAGATATTATCATAATCATAATCACAGACATTATAGTGCAGAGAAGAGTGATGAATGTTTTCACGGTTGACCATTATCCATTCACTTCTAAACTGACTCTAGAGACTTGATATTTTTACCAAACCAGTTCATCTTTTACGATCCATTCAATCAAAATATGGTCAAAAATTGAAAAACAAGCAACATTTGCATGTCACCTTTAAACTGCATGTGTACAGCCAAAGTTCAATCAGGTTTGGATCCACAATATATCACAGAATTGGAGATATCTTCAACAAAACAGAACGACTGCCACCCTCATAAACTAGCCACGGCATTCAGCAATTGCTGTGGTAATGCTGTACCAAAGTACATGGCAGATTCCAAAATAAAAGGGCGAATTTACTCCCAAAAACAGAAGAAAAAAATTTATCCAAAATCAATGATTCTAAGTTTTTTGAATACCTACTGTGGTATAGGTCAGGGGAAAAAATGTATTTCATCACAGATCAGAAGATTTTTTTTATCAAGGATGAGTCTGAATTCAGTGACTACAATTACTACCGATTTTCCCCCATTCTTTTTTGGGCTAATGTTACTTTGACCAACTGTTGGATAAAAGATTTATCGAATTCACAATCTAATTGTAATCACCACGATCTATCTATCAGAATAAATAGTGTAGATTAGCTCAATAACTGCTGCTGCTGTGATCTCATTGTTATGTGGCTGAAAATAATAAGTCTATGACCTGTAATCCCTTCCCAGTACCTAAGGTTGCTAATTATCCTTAAGGAAAATTTCAAATCACTCTCTGAAAAAAAATTGAACATTTGTAACCTGTCTAATTGACGTGTTGACTGGCAAACACACAGACTAGCAAATAATCATCCAAAGTGAGAAAGCAGTCAGGATCCTTCAATCGGATTTCGAATTCCGTTTCTGTCATATGTTTGAGTTTGATGGAAATAACATTCGCAACAAGCAGTGTTAAAAAAATCCGAAGTGATTGAATTCCAAATATTCCACAAATAAATACAATCCTGGATTATAAATGTTATTTAACATTCTGTCACTCCATATCCTGTATCAAACTATTAGGCTTGTGTGGTTGCTGATGTTACCCATGTGAACATGAAACGAATGCAAACTGTCCACAGTATAGGGATGACATGCACCAATATTAATGGAATGGGAATCACCACAATGAAATTAGTGGGTTAACTATGTTAAATGTGTTAAACCAAAGTGAAGGACAAAAACTGGTCCTACAACAAAAACATATTCTGGTTGGTCACAGGAATTTCACATGGAACACTTAGAAGTTATTGTTCCATTAATATTTTGAGGGTCTATATACGCATGTTCAAGGCCTTTCCCCAAACAATTCATTCTAGTTTTATACACTATCCCAGTTTTTTTTCCAGATTAAACATTAGCCAGGCTCAAACAAAGCGATGAAATGTCTCATTGTAATGGGGGAGATTGAACTCAGAAGTTGCCTTCAGATTAAAAACCTTCAACCTGTCACAGAAACATCAAACATCGCAAACATGTTCTGGATATTTAGCAGTGGAGAGAGGAATTCTAGAATAATATCAGCAAACGAGTTGTTCTCATAAATAGCTACATTAAAATGTACACAGGCCTGTAAGTGGCTCACAGTGAAAATATAGGAGGGAATTTGCAAAAATATAGGAGAAATATAGGAATTTTCTGAAGAAAATATAGGAAATAAAGGAGTGTAAGACAGGTCTGTACTACATTGTATGTTCCAAACTTGGTAGTTTTCTGGTGTTTAATCAAATTACATGTACTTTCACTGAATGCGGTCATAGTGGTGGTCTTTCAGGTGACCTGTTCTGTTCTTTGATTCTGACAGCATAGAGAGATTGAAATGTTTTCATATTTGTCGAGCAAAGCGAGGAGGTGAAACATTCTGAAATGTATTTCCTCATGTCAGTTCGACTCATTACAGAGCACTGATGAAAGTTTTCATTAGAAAAAGTCAAAATATAGGAAATATAGGAGGTTTTGAGTAAAATATAGAAAAATATAGGAATGACTCAAAAATATAGGAAAATATAGGAAATATAGGAGGCACTTGAAGGCCTGTGTACATGTGTGGAGAAACAAATATGTACAAGTACTGTAATGTCTTTAATAATCAGTCTCTCCAATTAAATTCGAAAAGGCTCATTTTTTTTGTTGCTTCTGGTAAACGTCAAGGGGCATCTACAGGTGATTATATCAATATCTTTAGTACTATTCCCAAAATAATTATATGTTGACCAGTAGTGACATCACAGAGTGCAATGACCTGTGTTATTTCAACATGGCCCTTTACTTTGTTTAATAACTTCAAGTGCATATGGTACATTCATAAAAGTTACATAAACATCGCATTATGATCTAGACACATGTATCATGTATCAGCTTATATCCTTGCATCACAGATTTTTTCCTGAATTACATATATTTTTCGTGGAAAACCAAGACATTAAGGTCGATTTAGGAGGTATTACGAAGGCCACACTCATTTTTGAAGGGCCACACTCATTTTTATTACTGCGTAAACTGACCTAGTTACCACGTCTGCTGATGCCATGTTGATGTAACATAGTTGTGACCAAATCCACTCTTCTGACCTTGCCCAATCTAGGTAAACCAAGATGATATATCAGGGAAATACCATCTAGATGCGAGGCTATGAAAAATTTGTGCGAACATTTTGCCGATACATTACAAAATTCCATAATAAGCCACTGATTGACGTTTATTTCACAGAAATGAACAACTTATCGGCGGTCGCTCTTTTGATATTTTCTGCCGCCTGCCAAAAGCAGACTTTTGACATGAGTAATTTATTTGAAGTTTACATTTACATGTACTATGCACCAGTGTATTAGCCAGAAATGGGAAACTGGGAGTGCAAAATAAATTTTAGGGAGTGCAACTCTGTGTCCCAGCAATTGAGCCGCGCGTAGCGCGGTGAACAACTAGGCGTGGGGTCTGGGGCCACCGCCACGGCCGCCAAAGACCATTAGATGCACAGATATGCTATCAGAGCCATTTCCCAGCACCTGAGAGTCCCAAGATCAAGGTTGACTTTCATCTTTTAAAATAAAATAAAATACCATTTATGCACATTAAAAAAAAAAAAAAAAAATTGTAATAAGTGGGGGCTATAATTTTTTTGTGATAGGGTATGGATCACAAATTGTCCATAGATGGAAGCCTGCCCCCGAAAATATGAAAAAAAACCAAGAAAAACTTATTCGATCAAGTTAAGAAAATTATGTTAAAAAGTTAAGTTTGGACAGGGATTGTGATTGTTTCGCTATTTATAAAATAATATAAATCTCTTAAAATTTTTAGTTACTTCATTCTCTTTTTTGAAAACTTATCACAATTAAAACAACACTCTTTTACAAGAGCTGTGAAACAACCCTGTGCTGTGAAATTGTAATATGAAACTATGAAAGATGTTTAAATTCTGTTTTACCGGGACTCTTATTCAGTTTTGAGTTTTTCTTTAAATTGTATTTACAAATTACAACTCTTGTCCATGTACAATTTAATATTATCTTATCAATTCAAACAGTTTTATTTAACTATGCTACACTTTCTTTGATTTTACAAAGTAATTCATCTTCCAAGATGGATTGATCTCTCAGGTTAATTAAATTTAAAGTTAAACTTGTCCTAGTTAACTAAATTTAAATTTAAACTTGTCCTAGTCTTAGTCCAAAACTGTGGGGAACTGCAAATGTTCTTTTTTATTTAAATTCAACATAGTAAATGATCACTTGATTATTTATTTGTTGATTCTTTTTTACAGAAAAGAGACTTAATGTAGTAGCAAATGTTGTTAATTTACCATCAGAAAGAAATGTGTAATCTTCCGTTGATCCATTTTGATCTTGCAAAATATCGTTTTTTCCCGCGATTATGACTTGTATGTTTGATCCAGACACAAACGAATTACCTCCCCTCATTATTCGCGTATATTAGTATTGAAGGGCAAGTAACTCCATCAAGGACAAGTAACTCCGCCGTATGCGCACTAAAGTGCGCAGTAGAACCTGGAACAATGGCGGACTACAGGAATCAACGCTCTGCTTTCGAGGCGTAAATTGAGAAAAATAAAAGGTACTATCGATATTTTATTTTGTTTTAGCGCCAGATACAATCAAACAAATAAACCAGTGGCGATACTGTGCGAAAACACGGCCGTCAATGCTTGTACCCAAGCCGTGGTCCCGAAAATTACCCGTGTTTTCTTTTTTTTGGCCGGGCAAATCACGGCTGCACGGCTCGCTAGCTAATACACTGCTATGCACAATGTCCACACATCACATGCCTTATTTGGGTACTGTTTCTCTTTTCTGTTTACCATATTGGTCCACGTGCTCCAGTATAATTACAAGGGGCATTTTTTAACATTATTTCGCCCAGCTAGCCACCTGATTGGCTAACACATGTAGTTTGAAATTCACACAGGATTTACATATAGCGCTGATGTCAGATAATGTTCTGTGATATTATATCTGAGTTTACTGAGATTGAACCGTGCCATGTTTGCATACATGTACTGTACCTGATAATTTCATTATGAAATGAAAATATATCGGCCAAAAATATATCAGTAATTTCCTTAGTTTTGTTGTTGTTGTTGTGTATCTGTCACAAATCCATGGCCATTAGAACTAATAATTTGGTTTACATCACCTGCTTGCCAGAAAAGTGGGGCAGATAACCAGATTTCAGTTTATTTTTAGTCTGGCAATGCAGCAAATTACAAAATTATTGCCATGCAATACAGAAATACAAAAGCAATCGGATTTCTCTTTGTTTATTGAGATCAAACATCTATCACCACTTGACCAGGCCTTGCATTTTGACGGGGCCCCGTGAGCACTTTTCACGGGGATTTTTCATCGGCCCCGTCAAATCACTCCAGTGAGTATATTCCCATATCTTCGTGGAATAAATCTAATCCTAGTACTGTGTCTTCTGTCTTGACGATTTGTGCTTGGGCCAAGAAAAAAAATATGTCTAGTTTCAGGTTACCCGACCGAGTCAAAATAAATCGTGCGAGTCTAATAATTTTATCAACAAATTCCAACGAAATCACAATGAAGACCGCGTTTTACAACAACAACAACCGTAAAGCGGTGCGCCCACTGTCAGCATACCGTAAAGTGTGACGTGACTGTAGAGCAGCATGGCATGGCAGCCGGTTGACGATCTTTTCAGCAAATAAAGCACCTACTTCTAGGTCGGGAATCGAGAAATCAGCAACGTGATTACGGTTCAGTCGACCTGATCATGTTTATCAGGACAATTTTAAACATATATTCTCCATCAACTTCGAAGAAATCTACTGATTTTATGGCTTGAAATGGCGTTTGTTGAAGCAGTGTTTCGCGGACACGGCAAGTGATGTTCGTTTTCAGTGAAATCGGCGACGACACAGTCAAAGTCTAACCGACCGGTACCATTTGTCCGCTAAAAAATCCAAAATTTCCCGACTGTTTTATTATGAAGGCATTGCAATAAACCCCCAAGATTCAAGCAAGTAATAATTCTTCGTTTTTCGAGAAATGGCGTGTTCAAATCGTTGTATTATCCCGTCCCATTTCTCAAATTGCTCGAATTAGATAGGCGCTGGTACAGATCTCCATGATGTTCAAATTAATTTCTCATTTCATTTTATGTTGTATTGTCAATTTTTTTCTTCGGACTTTTCCAGAAAACAAGTGCACTCCCCCTATGGAAGGCACTGGAATTCCACATGGAATTTTGTATTTTTCACTAAAAATCCTTGAAATTCTACAGGGAAATTTCATCATTCCTGGACGGAAATCTTGGAATATATTGTTTTGCATATCAAGTTAATAAATTAAAACGATACTCGTTTTGGTGGTAATTGAAAACAGCAGTCAAAACACATTATTGGCAATTATTTCTTCTACAATATCAGTACAATAACTGGTTTCAGCAGAAGTCGTTGAAATATCAAGATTTGCTGGATATTTGCAAAAATACCAACATGGAGGGTATTCATTCCCCCCCCCTTCACCCCCCCCCCTTCTCTCTCCCTTTATCTTTTTGGTGATAAGATCTTTTGAATATATTTCTTTGCTAAGGTGCTACCATTTAATGGTAAATGCAAGCCCTATTTCCATCAGATTTTTGTGTTATAAATTTTGAAGAGAGAACAATAAATATGGTTCCACAACTTGCTTTGACAACTGTTCAGATACATTCTATAATACGGAAGGCAGTTGTGAAAGTTAATTACTAAAAAAGATTAAAATCTAATCATAATGGGCTGTTTTCTTGCATTTTGACTGTGATATGCTTTTACCATACTACCTTTTGATTGTGTTATTTGCCATCAAACATTCAGTTGAATAAATGTTTAGTGATGATCACACAAAATTGATACCAAAACTACGTTTCTATGTACAATTTAATGTTCATATCAACTCAATTATCGAAAAAATATGATTTCTTTAATATTTCTGATCGGACTAACATTGTCTGTCCTCTCTGGCCATGGCATCTTTATGCTGGAAAACTGTTGAACCAGATGGACAAATTACTACCAATTTCATCAAAATGTTGATGATGCTTGTACTTGTAACTGAAGTGAGTCAAATTTGATCTACGTTAGTTGAGTTGAAGAAAAAATACATTTTAATAATCAAGTTAATATTGTCTGTCCTATGTTCGTCCGACCACAAAGTGGTCTAATTCTCCAAATATTGCATGACTCAATAATGACAAGTGTTCAATGCCATCTGACTTTGTCCATTGACATCACTTATGGGTGATACTTTGTTAATGTTAACCCGAGAACTCACAGACTTAAAAATAAATGTGTCTGTCCTTGTGTTGGACGAACCAAATTTGTGTTACAGGCGACACCTGACGCTCAGATAAAACAGTGTTCAATCTGTTGAGAGACAAATTGACTTATCATCTGGCATTCATGAACATGAATTTTGTCATTTGCAAATCATTTAAAAACATTACCAATCTTTTTGTCAATAAGAATACAGAATATCGCCAATTTATGTTGGTTGGACTAACAGAAGACAGACATGTTGGACTAACATAAGACAGACAGGTTGGACTAACATAAGACAGACAGGTTGGACTAACATAAGACAGACATGTTGGACTAACATAAGACAACTTTTGTTGAACCAGGGGAATAGATGGATTTTCTTTATCATTCTCAGTGGCAAATCTCAGTTAACTTTATATGAATTATTATCTAGCTGAAAATATTCTGAGGCATTCATATAGGATGCAATTCCCATTATAATGCTGTCCGTCTTCTGTTTGTCCAACAGTGTCTGTCCTCTGTTTGTCCGACACTGTCTGTCTCTCGTTTGTCCAACACTATTTGGCAGTTTAAACGTTTGTGAGTAACAATTACAGACTTGAACACAGTTTTCGTAAGTATTTACTTATTTTTCCACATCTAGCTAACTTTTAGAATCAATTCATGCTGGAATAGAGGGAATTAGGCCGTTGTTAATTAATTCTTTGTTTCTCGTAACCTTGCTTTTGAAAATAGACATGCTGAGGGCGATAATTATTAATTATTAATTATTACCTAGCGAGAAAAAAAAAAAATACTAAAACAAAACTTGGGATGCAAAATTTGAAAATATAAAACCTTTTACTGGACTAGATTTATCAAACAAAACCTCTGCTAGAGGAACAGTGACCTGCTAATTAAATGAATAATGTATACATAATAACCATTAAAAAGAAATCACAGATCACAATCCATAGACATGACTCTTTGACATAAAATACATTATGTGAGGTGTCATATATGGAGCTAATTTAGAACTGGTTTCTATCAGATTAGTACTGGCTAACAATATTAAATCAGCCTTCACCAAAGCAACCATAAATAGTAATAATATTAATCCTAATTTTTTAGGATTCATAAATTTTACTATAATACAGCTGTCCTGAGCAAGTCACTGGTCAACAACAACAACAACAGCTTTGGTCTAATCACGATGCCTTCTTCTGATTTTCAGAGTCAGTAAAGACTTGGAAGAGAAGTCTTTCTTCTCTTCCAAGTCCGCCACTGTGGATTCTTCATCCATGGCACTGAGTGATTTATAGATTTATAGATTTATAGAATTTATTTG
Organism: Hanleya hanleyi; assembly: GCA_036873755.1. Lineage (NCBI taxonomy): Eukaryota > Metazoa > Mollusca > Polyplacophora > Lepidopleurida > Hanleyidae > Hanleya > Hanleya hanleyi. The sequence goes on along the minus strand of JAVTVY010017122.1, from coordinate 51,615 downwards.
CTGATTACAAGCGCCCATATAAGGCAGGAGAATCATCGACGGAAGTTTCAAATCTGCCTTGGAAAGAAAACGCTCGATGACAGAGCTGGCGGTCGTCTTTTCAGAGAATAGGAAAGTTGTGAATTTAACATAAAACTGACCATTTGTTGAAGCTACATGTACATGTATCGTGGCTCCGTTGGCCAAAATCATTTTGATCAACACCAGGATGAATGCGATCAACCATGCAGACATTTCTAAATTCATTGCGCGGTGTACGAGGAACGAAAGGGGTGTATGATGAACATACTTCCGTTTGATTTGAGAACTCCGCGTGCAAATCGATATCTAGTTTGCAGACGAATAGTTATACTTCTTCACTTCTCAATGCATATTTTGTTAGATTACATTGTGGATGTTCAGTTTGTTGTTATTTACTGTTTTTGCGATCAGACAAACTACGGAATTGAGACCACAGAATTTCCTTCCAGAGCTCCGACTGGAAAACATAATGACATAGCTTAGAGGATTCCCAAGAAAGTTTGCCGTTTCATTGGTCAGTTTATGGGGAATCCCTTGAACTGCACAACAGGTGGCGCTGCAGTGCCCTTCGAAGGGATGGTACAAAGAGACGGCTTTACGAAACTTGTTACGACAATCTCGGTATTTTACGAGCAATTTAATCACTGGAGAGCGCTGCTTCGCGAAATCAAAACTCATTATAGGCATTTTTTTTTAGGGATCAGTACCAATAATTAATACAATGCGTAATTATTGCTTGCAAAAATACTGATGCGGGCGGGTTACGGGAAACGAACCATTAATTAACAGCGGCCTTAGACATTTTATGGCCACTTTCCTGTCTTCGTTTGTCCGACACATTATTTTATGTTGGACATAATTATGATCTAAAGGAGCATTCATAGTTAAATGATATATTTATTTCTAAGACTTGGGATACTTTTGGGCTAGGAAAGCAATGACCAATAAATATGTTTGGGAATCATGGAGAAAATGCATAAAACTTCATTTTTGTCTGTCCTCGTTCGTCCAACACCAAGTTCAACATGCATGATAAAACTAGATTATTTCTTTTGAATCAGGTGAGGCATTATCTTTAAACAAATTTATTGATGAACCTCAACAATCAGTTAATCTATAGAAAAGAAATATTTTGTGAAAAAAGTAGGTTGATATTTTGTCATGGATGTCACACAAACGGTAACACCTAATCAAATATGGGGGAATACGTTTGGGGGGGGGATATATGTCCTGGGAGAATATGTTCAAGTGGGTGGGAATGTTGTCCAATTTGTAGAGCATTGTATATGGGACAGGAGTACTGGACATCAAAATAAAATTTATTTCCAAACAAAGGTTTGGTTGATATAATATGACCAATAATACATTGTCGTGTGGTGAAATTTGAAATCAGCCCCGATGGCCAAAAATCAGCCCCGTGACCCTGCAAGACGGGGCCTATTGATCAGCCCCGTCTTATTTCTAGAATGCAAGGCCTGCTTGACATATCAAATCTACTCTATTTGGTACTGATATTTCTTTGGCCTTTGGTGTATTCACAGAAGCTCTCTGTAAAAAAAAATCTCCTGTCGTAATGTCCTGGTTTTCCGGGAAAAATATGCAATAATAATCGAGGGGACAATATGGGATGCAAGGATATACATGTAAGCTGATATGTAATGCACACATCTAGGCTGTAGTCTCATATTTATGTAAGTTTTATGGATGAACCACATGCACTTGAAGGCTTGCTGGTAGTTAACCCTTTGCTACTTGCTGATAGTCTCATTCGTCAGCCTTGTATGTTCGGATAAATGCATGCGAAGGGATTTTGTTATGGACCCTCTTTTTTGAAGCAAGATATTTGCATGTAGCTTGATTGAAACCCCGCTAAATATATATATTTTCAGAAAGCCCATACTTTAATTAATCTGTCTTTCAAAATATCTGCCCATTTGTGTCTAAAATAGAATCAGACCAGGCGAAAAAAAAAAAATAAACAAACAAAAAAATTTGATGTCGGCAACATACCGTGCGTCTATGTCCCAGCCAAATGAGAGTTTCCATAAAAAAAATCTCATCACGATCGCCCATTTCAACCGGACGATCGTGTTAAAATACCAGTACATCATTCCTGTGGGTTTTAATCCGACATATAAATCCGAGGAACGCTTTATTTCTATTGTAAACCCAACAGTTGGCTTGCTAAACTTTCCAAACTGAGCCATTTTCTTTCCGACGCAGTGAACATCGACACACAGACAGACATCCGGCCAATCGCTGCCATTGTGTCACACGACACGACGACCGCATTCTCAACTAATCGGCTTCGCGATACTAACAGAGCCCGGTCGAGGTCAATTTGGTCACGGTATCGGAGTATGATGACATCTCTATCCAATCAAATCCTTCGTTATCCAATCCTATCCAATCAAATCACTCATCATACATCGAAAGTGCCGGAAATGACCTTTAATATGAGACCAATATCTCTAACATTCTACCGCGGGAAATGGGATTTCGATAGCGTTGAAATGGTCAAAAAACGGCAAATTCTTCGCCGATTTTCTCAATTTCCATCACAAGGAAGGTACGTCTTCAATAAAATAAACTTGTTATATGTTTATTGCATGATTTACAATAAAATTTGAAGGTATATTGCCGACTATTTCCTTGTCCAACGATGTGGACTACCGACGACCTCTCACTTGACGAGCATTTTACTGTGCGGCGAATTTTTTACGTGGTGGTCAATTGCAGCCGGTTTCGGCCGTTATGGGTATATACGGTGCCGGCCGGTTTTGGCCGGTATAAGTACGAAAGGGTTAAACATAGTAATGGACTGTGTAAATTAATTAACACAGGTCATTACACTCTGTAACTTCATTACTGGTCAAAATATCATTATTTTGTGAGCAGTAAAGATTTTCATATACATGTAATCACTCGCAGAGGTTATAATTTTACCTAGTTGGTAAATAAACAAAAAATTGTTTAACCCTTTCGTACTTATACCGGCCAAAACCGGCCGGCATCATATATACCCATAACGGCCGAAACCGGCTGCAATTCACCACCACGCAAAAAAATCGCCGCACAGTAAAATGTTCGTCAAGTGAGAGGTCGTCGGTAGTCCACATCGTTGGACAAGGAAATAGTCGACAATATACGTTCAAATTTTATTGTAAATCATGCAATAAACGTATAACAAGTTTATTTTATTGAAGACGTACCTTCCTTGTGGTGAAAATTGAGAAAATCGGCGAAGAATTTGCCGTTTTTTGACTATTTTCAACGCTATCGAAATCCCATTTCCCGCGGTAGAATGTTAGAGATATTGGTTTCATTTTAAAGGTCATTTCCGGGTCTTTCGACCTGTGACGAGTGATTTGATTGGATAGGATGAATAACGAAGGATTTGATTGGATAGAGATGTGATCATTCTTTGATAGCGTGACCAAATTGACCTCGACCGGGCTCTGTTAGTATCGCGAAGCCGATTAGTTGAGACGTGTGAGACAATGGCAGCGATTGGCCGGCCGCCTGTCTGCGTGTCGGTCTTCAGTGCCGGTTGAATTTCTCGCCAAAGAAAATGGCTTCGTTGAAACTTTAGCGAGCCGACTGTTGGATTTACAATGGAAATAAAGGGTTTCTCGGATTTATATGTCGGATTAAACCCCACACGGACGATGCACTGGTATTTTAGCACGATCGTCCGGTTGAATTGGGCGAATCGTGAAGAGATTTTTTATGGAAACTATCATTTGACTGGGACATACACTCACGGTAATGTTGTCGAAATCCGAGATTTTCTTTTTGTTTATTTTATTTTCTCGCCTGGTCTGGTTTTATTTTAGACACAAATGGGCAGATATTTTGAAGGACAGATTAATTAAAGTATGGGCTTTCTGAAAATATATATATTTAGCGGGGTTTCAATCAAGCTACATGCAAATATATTGCTTCAAAAAAAAGACTGTCTATAACAAAATCCTCTCGCATGCATTTATCCGAACATACAAGGCTGACAAACGACACTATCAGCAAGTAGCAAAGAGTTAAAAGGTGGAACACTGGTGGTGTTCTATCGTATACGGCCGAAAACGGCATGGTACCGTAACAGAAGTTTCGCGCAAACTGCGCAAAACATTGACAAAATTCTCAAAGATCGCAGAATCCGAGGAAAGGCAAAATAAAGGAATAACAATGAAACACATCAGGGATAACTGGTTTCGCTTACGTTTATTATGAACATTTCATACATGATTGTCAGATAATATTGATGTCGCATTTCATAATCAGGGCTCGAAATTCCCACAAGCCCGGTAGCCCGTGGCTGGTGAATTTAGAACTTGGCCGGCTGAATTTAATTCTAGAACTAGCTACCCAGCCCAACTGGCTTGTTATAATTCAAGAATTTTAGCTTTGTATAATGAAATCTACCAGCCCGGTGGTCTAACAAAGTTTTATGGTAAATGCATGCCCTGATAATGTTAAGAAGTTTGAAAATAATACTAATACTTTTCTTGCCAGAAGAATCATAAAATAGGAGTTACTAGTTACATCCCCATTCTCGTAAATAGCTCTTCTCACAGTTTTTAGAAGGTTTTTTTTTAGAGGAGTGATCGCTCTTCTTGACAAAATTAGAAGAGCGATTTTTAGCTCTTCTGGATTTTTCAAATCCGAAGCACTGTATACCAACGGTGGATAACAAAGAATTGCAATACGGTCTAATGCACTATGGTAATTAACCAATCAAAACCCTACAATTTACTCTGAAATGTGATAATACAATATATCACTCACAACCAAGGAGGATATCTCATTGACTGCTTTTCTGAGCAAAGGCCTTGATATTACGATATAGCACTCACAACCAAGAAGGATAATCTTTTCTGAGCCAAGGCCTTGATATTACAATATAGCACTCGCAACCAAGAAGGATATCTCATTTTCTGCTTTTCTGAGCCAAGGCCTTGATATTACAATATAGCACTCACATCCAAGGAGGATATCTCATTGACTGCTTTTCTGAGCCAAGGCCTTGATATTACAATATAGCACTCACAACCAAGGAGGATATCTCATTGACTGCTTTTCTGAGCCAAGGCCTCGATATTACAATATAGCACTCACAACCAAGGAAGATATCTCATTTACTGCTTCTCTGAAAACTAAATTTATGATTATAAAGCCGTATCTAGCACATTCGAGAAGACCAGATAACAAAAAAATGCTATACATTTTATATTATTGTCTAATATTTCCATATCTATCGTATTGTAATACTCTTTGGGGAAACACATACACTAGTCATCTTAGACCTTTGACCTTACTCCAAAAACGTGCAATACGACTTATAACATTTTCAAAGAAAGTAGACCCAGGGCCGTATCCAGCCGTCATTTACTTACGTAAAATGTATGGGCGCCCAAAATAAATTCTGCCCAAAAGAGACCAAAGAAAAAAACGTACCTCACTGTTTTTTAGGGAAAAGTTAGAACAAAAACCATTCTTCTGGTAAGGCTCGAAATTAGCATTGCCCACATGCACATATGCATGTATTTTTTCCACGGTGCACGTAAATGTTGATCGGGAAAATGTCCAAGCTGTGCGTTGAATTACCCCATGGGTATTTTTATCTCCGGCATCTCATCAGATGCTCCACACTATTTCTTAGTCCGCTTCACCTCGTGTGTCTGTGACATTTCCAAACTCTTCAAAACGATGTGAACAGGGAGCAACATTCAAGTTTTTTTCTACAGCCGGTTGTCAAATAAACACTGACCATGCTGAAGAAGTGGGAAGTGAGAGCCAGGCTGCAATTGAATCTGTAGAGGAGTCCCGACGATGTTACAGAAACATGCACGAATCCTGCAACAACAACAACAACAACAACAGAGAAATTTGTTGAGTCCAAATCCAATACCATTTGATTTTCTGTAAATTTGTCAATTTGAAAAATTAACAAAAAAAATAGTAAAAAATGGTTGTGGTGTTTAGATGGTGTTTAGTACATATGACCTCCTCAAGAGTGATACATATCAACACAAAGTTAGATTCATCAGAATAGTGGAGATTGTTAATTTTTATGGAAAACTGTCCATAAAGGTTGAAAATGTTACAAGTAACCCACTCAGATTTATTGCCTGGAAATGGCTCCGAATGCATTTCCAGCAATCTAGGACCCCAGAGCTTACGGGGCCTAGGCGGCCCCTGGACCCCGGCCAAAAGTGCTTGGATAGTAATTTGGGGGATCGGGGACCTATCTTCAAAGTCTGGATATGACCCTGAGACCAGACTGAACCCCTATTCCAGAAAACCCAGATTTTACAGCTGAATAAAACTAAATACTTACCTTTTACTGTTGATAGTCCACAAATTTTTCTACTGCTCAACTCCGCTACCTAAAGCCTATAGAAACTATTTCACAAACTATTTCACAGTACATCACTATCAAACAAGAGGACATCAATTTAATATAGTTTGACCGTTTTATCGGACAAACCTATCCTTTTACACCACTAAAATAGCTGGATCCCGTGAGTGGAATAAATTAGCCTCCTCAATTAAATCCACATTATCTGCTTCACTATTCAAGTCGAGCCTTAAATCATATCTGCTTGAAGACTGACCTGTCTCCATACACAAATATATGCGCCTGGTTTTATAATTACCCCAAGGTCATTTTGGCCTCGGGGTATTGTCGTTGCCATGTACGACGTCCGTCCGTCCGTTAACGCATTTTAGGCAAAACCGCTTGAGATACAACCACCAAATTTTCAACACTTACTTATCTAGTGCTAAGTCAGACGCCTATTGAAAGTGGCTTCCCTCGGCCCATATTTTACAGAGTTCTGCCCCTTTACAGATATATTAATTTCTATTTCTGTCCTATATGCCTGAATGTAACCAACTACAGTGCTTCGGATTTAAGAAGCGCGAGAGCGAAAGCGCTCAATCGCGCGCCTGAATTAAAATGTAAAGGCTCTGTTTTTCGCGCTTCTTGAATTTATCGTATGAAATAATCTTTATTTACCTCTAATAACTTTTCACGAAAACGCAAGACGCTTCGTTCACGAAAATCCGGAAGTGTGCGAGCTCTTCTGGCAAAGAAGTTTAACTTGGTCCCACCGAAACGTCCTCGCTTATAATTGGTTGAATTTCTACAGCTGTGTAAATACTGACCAATCACCGCGGCGGATACAGTTGCATTCTGTGTGTGGAGGGCCGTGTGTATATGTCGACGGACATAGTGTTGTTGGCGCGTTTGTCTGATTTTGGGATTTGTTTGATCGTTTGTGGCCGCGAATAAGCAAAATGGCTACAAAACTTCCACCAACAGTTAGACTAGAAACATTTAAAAGGTGGAACACAGGTGGTGTTCTATCGTATACGGCTGAAAACGGCATGGTACTGTAACAGAAGTTTCGCGCAAACTGCGCAAAACATTGACAAAATTCTCAAAGATCGCAGAATCCGAGGAAAGGCACAGCAAGAAATAAAGGAATAACAATGAAACACATCAGGGATAACTGGTTTCGCTTACGTTTATTATGAACATTTCATACATGATTGTCAGATAATATTGATGTCGCATTTCATAATGTTAAGAAGTTTGAAAATAATACTAATACTTTTCTTGCCAGAAGAATCATAAAATGGGAGTTACTAGTTACATCCCCATTCTCGTAAATAGCTCTTCGAACAGTTTTTAGAAGGTTTTTTTTTAGAGGAGTGATCGCTCTTCTTGACAAAATTAGAAGATCGATTTTTAGCTCTTCTGGATTTTTCAAATCCGAAGCACTGCAACTATATCTGCAGAACTGTGTTATATATAGCTACTATATTTTGGAAACTTATTTATATTGTTGTATTCTACAAGCCAACAAAGGATTACTCGCCTCGGCTTATGGAGTTATGCCCCTTTCGGATGTAATAATCTCTGATTTTGTTATCTGTAGTTGAATGTACAAGTTATATCTGCAGATCCGTGTTCGGTACAGCTTACTCCTCTCGGTTCTTATTTTACAGTAGTGCTAAGTCAGACGCCTATCGAAAGTGGCTCCCCTCGGCCCATACTTTACAGAGTTATGCCCCTTTACTGATCTATTAATTTCTATTTCTGTCCTATATGCCTGAATGTAACCAACTATATCTGCAGAACTGTGTTCGGTATAGCTACTATATTTTGGAAACTTATTTATATTGTTGTATTCTACAAGCCAACAAAGGATAACTCGCTTCGGCTTATGGAGTTATGCCCTTTTCGGATGTACAATGTAATAATCTCCAATTTTGTTATCTGTAGCTGAATGTACAAGTTATATCTGCAGATCCATGTTCGGTACAGCTTATTCATCTCGGTTCTTATTTTACGGAGTGCTAAGTCAGACGCCTATCGAAAGTGGCTCCCCTCGACCCATATTTTACAGAGTTATGCCCCTTTACAGATATATAATTTTTTATTTCTGTGCTATATGCCTGAATGTACTACCGGTATATCTTGATCATCCCACATAGAACTATCTCTTCCCCAATTCACACTACACATGGGTCACAATCACTTGGGGAAAGCCGAGGGGTTTTGATTAGATCAATCTCATGTTCTAACTATGTTGTATATCAAGACTATAAATTTTCGCATATTATAGATAGATAATTTTTTAGATAATTTTTATTGCTATTGTTATGCCCATAGGGCTAAAAAGCAGATAAATGAACATACATTTAAAATACACATGTACATGTAGACAATACACATGAAAGACAGAAATTTACACATATTTGACAAGACATTTATACAGGGTGTTCCAGAAGTCTTGGTCACATTTCAAATCCTCGTATCTGCTGAGCCATGAATGGTAGTAAGATGAAACTGGTACCATTTGAAAATGAAAGTCATTAAGTTTTGTGTAATGCTAATGATGTTGCCATATGCATTTGTATATCCTCAATAGTTTTCAATATATTCAATGTCAAAATGTGACCAAGACTTCTGGAACACCCTGTATTACATTTACATAGACACCATTGATGGTAAATGAAGGCAACACACACACAAAACAAGCCATACATGTATGTATGACATAAACAAGAACCATACATATTATATGTATTAGGGATAGAACAAGCCCCATGGAGCTTTATTCCTGCCTCATACAGTTTGTGAGCATTACTAGAATGAAAATTTATGTGGTGAATAAAAAATCAAATCAAATCTTAAGTCAAGGCCTTTATATTACAATATAGCACTCACAACCAAGGAGGATATCTCATTGACTGCTTTTCTGAGCCAAGGTCTTGATATTACAATATAGCACTCACAACCAAGGAGGATATCTCATTGACTGCTTCTCTGAGCCAAGATAAGATAAGATAAGATAAGATAAATTTATTTAGGGTCGGTGTTGATAACAACAACATTAGCTCACTGGGGGCTATTACTACCGACACATATTACATGATATAGCACTCACAACCAAGGAGGATATCTCATGGACTGCTTTTCTGAGCCAAGGTCTTGATATTACAATATAGCACTCACAACCAAGGAGGATATCTCATGGACTGCTTTTCTGAGCCAAGGTCTTGATATTACAATATAGCACTCACAACCAAGGAGGATATCTCATTGACTGCTTCTCTGAGCCAAGGCCTTGATATTACATATATAGCACTCAAACCAAGGAGGATATCTCATTGACTGCTTTTCTGGGCCAAGACCTTGATATTACAATATAGCACTCACAACCAAGGAGGATATCTCATTGACTGCTTCTCTGAGCCACGACCTTGATATTACAATATAGCACTCACAACCAAGGAGGATATCTCATTGACTGCTTTTCTGAGCCAAGGCCTTGATATTACAATATAGCACTCACAACCAAGGAGGATATCTCATTGACTGCTTTTCTTAGCCAAGGCCTTGATATTACAATATAGCACTCACAACCAAGAACGATATCTCATTTACTGGTTTTACATTTGAGAGAAACATTTTGGTTTAGTTACATCTATCTCAGTTGTGCAGCAGCACTGATGCCAAAAAACAGAGATAACTAGACTACTATGGCTCGAAAAAGTAATCAACATAGCTGCTTCAGGATAAAAATATGTCTGAAGCCTTTTTATCAAATGTTCTTTTTCATCATATTCAAATACTGTTTCTTTCCACTGCAGGACTGTGTACCACCCCTGATAGATATAGCCCTGAAAGAATCTGTGATGGACAGTGTCCAAACGGCCTCACTCCAAGCCTTGACCAATCTGTCTGTCACCGCTGACCACCACGGTCATTATACACGCCTCGTTCAGCGACTCTATGAGTTCATCGACAGTGACAGTCCCAGTGTCCAGCTCCAGTCTCTCAAAGTCATGGTTAATTTGTCCTGTAATAAGGAGATGGTCCCTCACCTGCTCGCTGCCAAGGTACAGTACAGTAGTCCGTGAGCTACAGGGGCTCACCTTGCACCCCACCCCCCCACTACAGACCGAAACTATGTTTTTTATGTGCTTTAGGACATGTCAAATAAGAAACAATTTGTTAACAGTCGATAAACTGGGACTCGCTACCCTTTTAATCACTTTGAAATTACTCCTGTGTTAATAAGTACAATTTTTGTGACAATAGGGGATAGGGTTACAAGAATAGTCTTATCTTCCATAATTATTATCCAATCTTTATAATGTTGGCCACATATTATTCAGCATTGATTGCTGCATCGAATATTTACAAGATAATATCACTATTTGTTGGGTATGACGTCACACAGGGACCATACATACAAAAGTAGCAGTAGTAGCGAAAGCTGGGCGTTTTGGGGTGCGTGAGGGTGTGCTTGAGCGATTGAGGGACCATTCTTGGTTCGAATGCGTCGGGTGAGGTGTCAAAGTGAAGCCCTCGGTATGTAGACCACGGCTTGAGGGATCTCCACATGATCTGTGATGTCATTGGTGACATCAGTAGGAGTAGTAGACAAAGTAGGCATTTTGAGGATGCGGAGGAAGGTTTTTGGGGTAGAGATGGACCATCCGTGGTCTAAATGGACCGTGTGGGGTGTCCCTCTGCATCTACATGCAGAGAGTTACAAGATGACACCCGACACGGTCCATTTAGACCACAGATGGTCCATCTCTACCCCAAAACCCTTCCTCCGCATCCTCAAATGCCTACTTTGTCTACTACTCCTACTGATGACGTCACCAATGACATCACAGATCATGTGGAGATCCCTCAAGCCGTGGTCTACATACCGAGGGCTTCACTTTGACACCTCACCCGACGCATTCGAACCAAGAATGGTCCCTCAATCGCTCAAGCACACCCTCACGCACCCCAAAACGCCAGCTTTCGCTACTACTCCTACTTTTGTATGTATGGTCCTGTGTGACGTCCTTGTAAATATTCGATGTAGCAATCAATGCTGAATAATATGTGGCCAACATTATAAAGATTGGATAATAATTATGGAAGATAAGACTATTCTTGTAACCCTACCCCCTATTGTCACAAAAATTGTACTTATTAACATAGGAGTAATTTCAAGTGATTAAAAGGGTAGTGAGTCCCAGTTTATCGACTGTTAACAAATTGTTTCTTATTTGACATGTCCTAAAGCACATAAAAAACATAGTTTCGGTCTGTAGTGGGGGGGTGCAAGGTGAGCCCTAGTAGCTCACGGACTACAGTGGTCTGTTAGGATCCTGTTTACAGAGCCAAAAACTTTAGGCTACAATGATATAAGAAAGTGCCAGATTGGTCCTGTTATAATCGTGAATCTAGATATTAAAGTGTAACTGTGGTACTTTTGCAAGTTTGTCATATTCAAGATAATCTTCCAGATTATTTGATTTTTACCCTGTTTCTTGTTTATAACTTTAATTTTAACAATTTCAATGTTATTAATGTTATTGTAGTGCACAGCACCACAAGCATGTCCGAACTTTTGACGTTATTATGAAATGATTAACCACATCACAACGCAACATTGTTACAAATCTATCCCTATCTGCATTTCCGCGACGTCCCGCAGAGTTTACAGGATGCTCGAAGTATGACGTTAACGTCATCTCTGACAGTGAAGATTTCTTTCCCACTGTAGAAAGCTGTCTTTGAATCCTCCGAGACAGAATATGAGTGAAATGTTGGGGGAAAACTTTCTTACGTTTTAGTATTCACATCGTTACTTACACAAGTACCACAGTAACTTGAAGAATGGATATGGTCCCTGATCTGTTCATCGCCAAGGTCATGTACAGCAGGATGGCCTGTTGAAATCATGTTATCAAAGCCATAAACTTTAGTATACCCTCATAATCATGCAATAAGAAGTATTATGTACCAGACTTGTTAAGCTCATGATCTGGGAAGTTGACATGGTTGATGACAATCATGACAGTGAAATAATTATGTGGTCTACATGTAAAAATGCCCCTCTTCCCCGAAGTAGAGCTGGGGTGGGGTACATGTCAATGCCCCTCTCGCCCTAAGTAGAGGTGGGGTGGGGTACATGTCAGTGCCCCTCTCCTCCTAAGTAGAGGCGGGGTGGGGTACATGTCAATGCCCCTCCCCCCTAAGTAGAGGTGGGGTGGGGTACATGTCAATGCCCCTCTCCCCCTAAGGGAGTAGTCCATAGTTTTGGATTATTGGTTGCCCTCAAAAATTTTAATACAGCAGAGCGTCCGGGTCTGACCACATGATAATTATCCTTCCCTTTTTGGTAACCAGTATTTATAGTACCAAGCTTCTGGGTACTACCATTCCTTCAAAATGGCATGCGGATGGGTGGCTCGGTTGAGCTATATGGCGAGTCGGGCCGCGAAGTCAACCTTTGTCAGCCTCAGTTTCGTACGTTTTTCAGGTGTTTAGAAATAGGGTTATGTTACATATGGAATATCTGACAAAAAACGGCCTGGTCGACCCCATATTTTGAATAGCTTTTTTATCTCGCCTCGACACGGGCAACACTGAGACGAAATCTTATTGAAATCGATTGTCAAGATTTTTCCAGGAAATGAACGAAATATGGCGTATTTTAGGTCATTTTAATAGATTTCCCAGAAAATATGGAGTACGTTCCGAGGGAAGAAAATTTATCCCGGGTTGAATTAGCATAACTGGCTTGTATGCTGAATTAATGGTATGAGCATTCCCATGAAGAAAATATATACTTTTATATGGGTTTTCTGGATGGTTTGGCATCTCAGAAAGAAGGAAGGGCTACATTTGTATACCAAGGGTTTATTTCCAGCAACGAGGGGTCTACTGTGGACTGTACCCTATATGCAATACCTTATATACAGTAAAAATATACTCTGACGTATGATACGCTCGGCTGACTTGTAATAAGCCATTTGCCTTGTCATTTTCGCTCAAATTGTTCAGCTTTATACCATTTTAATGTTCGCTTTCAGATCTTTCGAATGTCGGGCAGAATATTTAGAAATTTTCAAGTGAAACATAGAACAACTACGCCGATAACATATGTTGCCAAGCAGGACTATACAGATTTACCTCCCCTTGGACAGGGCGACTACGGCATCTAAAATGCATTATCTCGGACACCAACACCAATTTGATTACTCAACATGATATTTCCCAACGTAAAACTCACGGACAATATTAAATACTCTGAATAGGTAACAGTTATTTGCATCTTAGCCATTATTTTTGAAGATTCTGAGAATTTTCGATATTTACCAGACAGCGGAAACTACAAATTTAACATCAATTTGACCATAATTCCAGTTATTTTTACATATTCCGTGCCTATCTGATATGGTTTAGAAGCTAGAAAGTGAGATTATAATTAGGACAATTGCTGCGAACCCATCGTCATGGCTATTACGATAATATTTGAGGTTTTATCTCGAAATGTCTACTTCCTATGGTAAAACACACCAAAACAAAGATGGGGTAGGGGGAAAGGGGAGGAACGGATATCCAACGAAAAAGCCAGTATATGGCAAGTGTGATATACTAGTGTACTCGTATTCTCTCGCAGACTATCATGCGGCAGCAACACTTTTTCCATAAAATACACCTTAGTCATATAGGGAGTAGTCCATAGTTTAGGATTATTGGTCGCCCTCAAAAATTTTAATACAGCAGAGCGTCCGGGTCTGACCACATGATAATTATCCTTCCCTTTTTGGTAACCAATATTTATAGTACCAAGCTTCTGGGTACTACCATTCCTTCAAAATGACATATGCGGATGGGTGGCTCGGTTGAGCTATATGGCGAGTCGAGCCGCGAAGTCAACCTTCGTCAGCCTCAGTTTCGTACGTTTTTCAGGTGTTTAAAAATAGGGTTATGTTACATATGGAATATGTGACCAAAAACGGCCTGGTCGACCCCATATTTTGAATAGCTTTTTTATCTCGCCTCGAGACGGGGAACACTGAGATGAAATCTTATTGAAATCGATTGTCAAGATTTGTCCAGGAAATGAACGAAATATGGCGTATTTTGGGTCATTTTAATAGATTTCCCAGAAAATATGGAGTACGTTTCGAGGGAAGAAAATTTATCCCGGGTTGAATTAGCATAACTGGCTTGTATGCTGAATTAATGGTATGAGCATTCCCATGAAGAAAATATATACTTTTATATGGGTTTTCTGGATGGTTTGGCATCTCAGAAAGACGGAAGGGCTATACCAAGGGTTTATTTCCAGCAACGAGGGGTCTACTGTGGACTGCACCCTAAGTGGAGGTGGGGTGGGGTACATGTCAATGCCCCTCTCCCCCTAAGTAGAGATGGAGTGGGGTACAGTACATGTCAATGCCCCTCTCCCCCTAAGCAGAGGTGGGGTGGGGTACATGTCAATGCCCCTCTCCCCTCTTAGTAGAACTGGGGTGGGGTACATGTCAATGCCCCTCTCCCCCTAAGTAGAGGTGGGGTGGGGTACATGTCAATGCCCGTCTTCCCCTAAGTAGAGGTGGGGTGGGGTACATGTCAATGCCTCCCTCCCCCTAAGTAGAGGTGGAGTGGGGTACAGTACATGTCAATGCCCCTCTCCCCCTAAGTAGAGGTGGGGTGGGGTACGTGTCAATGCCCCTCTCCCCCTAAGTAGAGGTGGGGTGGGGTACATGTCAATGCCCCTCTCCCCCTAAGTAGAGGTGGGGTGGGGTACATGTCAATGCCCCTCTCCCCTAAGTAGAGGTGGGGTGGGGTACATGTCAATCAGTTTTCCATTCTGTATTTTATCCATCTATCCATATGTACAGCCAGACTTGTTCAGGCAATATCTGAGTTTCTTTTGCAGCTAGGTGTGACCTACATATACCTCATCGTAAATGTTTTCCCTTCCGTCAGTTGGGTTTATCAATGCTAAAAGCTTTACATTATATTATAGCTAGTCCTGAGCATTAGTTTTGAGATGTTCTGTACCATAGAATGTATTTTCCATCTCATTTGGGAATGCTTGCATTTATTGTTAACGCTTTGAACCCGAGAGTTTCCATCTCTATTAACACCTGACCCTGAGCTCCCCACTAAAATAGGGATACAAAGGACAATTTTGCCATATGCATAATCTAAACAGCGTTGCTCATCCCCTGGGGACTCAATGAGTGGCAGAGGATCCCTTTTGGACTTGGGCGACCAAACTAAAACTGTGGAGCGGATATGACTTAAAACGTTATCTGATTGGCTAAATAGTCAGTTCTGACGTCAGAAGCCGCTAAAGCAGCTTCTCGGGTATATACATTATGTAAATAGGGTTCAAAGGGTTAGACATGTCTAATTTTGTTTATGTTTGGGGACATTGATAACTTGATTTACATGATAAAGCTGAAGGCACATGATTTGATAAATATTGCATTTATTGGGAATATGATATTATAATCTGACTTAACTAATCGCTGTTTTATCATGCAGGCACCGAGCGCTCTTCTGTCCCTCTTGGAAATGCAAACTTCAGAGTCATTGGTGTTGAGGTGGACCACACTACTGGGGAACATCATGCACACTGTAAAGGAGAGACAGATGTCATCATCGGAGCTTCCTCCTGATGACAAGGCTGCCTCTCCAGAAACCATGTATTCCGCGCTCTATGGTCTGACCTCCTCTGGTCAACTGCGTAACAAGGTGTTCATTCTCAGTAAACACCCCAACGAAGACATTAGATACCAGGCTGCCCGGATATATAGTGGTTTGATGAAATAGCAATATTAAATGTAATCAAAAACTTAGGGAACATAGCATGTGTGTGTACAGGCATTTCTGACAGTTTGAGTGTTGGATGTTTTTCGCTGAAATCCACAGAATGTACCATCTTCAGGCACAAACTGATTTCTCCATTCATACTTCGAAGTTGCCTTCATAGATCGGACCACCCAATGCATTCAAAATCTAAGGTGTAAATTTACTCTAATAAAGTTTTGTGTCTATTTATGAATTCTTCTGAACAGAACCGGTGGGCTGATATATCCAGGTTTGAAGTGTGGATGGAGAAGTCCGCTTGTGTGTGAAGATTATATGTACATGTACATGGAATGTTTACAGTGTGTTGTGTGTGTGTACATTATTGTTTTGTCGTCTCTGCATTGGTTTGGGGACTAAAGTTTGTCACTTAGATGCTTACCTTTTATAATAGGGGTATGGCCTAGATAAATTTGGGCACACCAGTTCTCATCAGATAAGCGAAGTTGAGCAACATTGAGCTCGGTCAATAGTTGGACGGGTGACCGGGTGCTGTACTGGTTGAGCTGATCAGTGTCCAGGATAATAGGAACTGTGAGCACTCTCATGTCCTGGCACATGTTGGAACCGTCCTGATATGACTGAAACAAAGTTGAAAACAACCTTAAATCCTGCACACTCGCTCACCCCATGTATAATTTATATACATGTAGAAATATTTTTGTATGCTATCCGACTTCACACATGTAGATATGGGTAAGTTAAACTGAGCTCAGTACTTCATAGTAAAGTCATCAAGCCAATGCATCTGGAGTAATCTTCCTAAGAAGAGAGGATTGTATGGTCCCTCCTAGCTATACAATGTACTAACACTGGAACAACACGTTCATGCTATATCAAGAACAGAAATAACACACAATAATCACAATAGGATGTTCCATTCCAGATGTATCGATTCAGGTGATGCAACAAAAAACTGGAAGAAGTCCCATGGTGCCATGGTCTTTTGATGAAACTTTATTCGGAACTTGTAGAGGCGTCGAGGGAAGAACGAAAGTTGGTGGATTCTCGTCTGATACATCAAGTCCAAATCATCAAACATAGGAGAACAATTGTTTTCAGCTATTTGAAATCCTCATATATTTGTGGAGAGTTTTCTCTCTTTAAAAAGCAATATTTCTCCTTTGATCATCAAATGACTAAGTTGTAATCATTATTTATCCACTCAAAGAATGACGGGAGAATAATTGCACATCCAAGAATCAATCTGAGTAAACTTACATGTATATAGATGAACCATGGACAGGGTAGATGTATGTAGTCAACATGAGAACAAACAAAAAGTAATTTTAGTGTCTACAACAACATGCCCTACTTATTGAGTAAGACGTTTTGCATACATTGTCCACACCAAACTAACTCCCCCTCCAATACAGAAGAGGTTCATGGAGGGGAGGCAAATCCTAATGTAGCCAGTTTGCAAGCCCCAACTACCAGACTCCAGCCAAGGAGTCCTAGATCTTCTAGGTATAACCAGCACATATGGGAAGTAAATTGTAGTTCTAACACATACACCCTTGAAGTGTCTCCATAGCCTTGTGTTGTCTCTAAGGTTGTGAGATTGAGACCCTCTCCGGGGAGATTTAGACAATTCTGTAGGATTGAATGTTCTGAAGGATTTTGGCACTTATCCTACAGTTTTATAGGAAAAGTACTGAAGTCCTATAGGACCGTGTAGGATCATTTGGTTAGCCTGTTAACAGAGGCACTTGCCTGAAAATGGAGTGCTATCATACCTCCACCATTTCTAGCTGGTAACTCCGGCCGAGGCAGGATGTGAAAGGCATGTATTATGATTGATTCATTTATGCCGCAGTGTTTGGCGGAATGTAGGAGTAGTGTGTAGCTCCTATGTTACATGGCGGGAATGTAGGAGTAGTGCGTAGCTCCTATGTTACATACCAATATCTGAATGTACTCATATTGGTCCATAAATTTATGTTCAATAGAAATAAGAAATCAACATTATGGACATTCACAACTACAACAGAGCTTTACTATTATACCATTTTAAGTTTATAGTTGGTGGATTCTACCTGTAAATGTATATTATATATATGTATATATATGTATTCTACGTGTACTATGGTACATTGAAGTATGCATATTGTATGATCCATATTTGTACACATATTGAAGTATGTATATCGTATTCAATATTTGTACACATATTGAAGTATGCATATTGTATTCAATATTTGTACACATATTGAAGTATGCATATTGTATTCAATATTTGTACACATTAAGTGGGGTTTGTTTACTATGAAGATCCCCTTAACCATGTTAATCGAAAACCAAAAATACAGTATGTGTACATAAACCGAATTATAATGTAGATGCACAATCATTTTATTGGGGCTCCGGAGTACTGGGTTTGTGGGTGTTTTTAAGAGAGCATATTTTTGTGGCGATGCTATAGCATATATTTTGTAAAGTTTTAAATAGATCATGTAACTGGGTTTTTCGGTTTCTAAGTCAGGGAGACAGTTGACAGCCTTAGTGACAGATGTTTGCTTTGCATAACAGTTGTTGGACAGGTGACCACTTCATGTGACAGTTCATAGCTTCATGACACTTGATAGCTTCTTGAAAAATGATGACTGTTAACAGCTCATGTTACTTCTCATTGCTCCACGCAACAGTTGACAGCTTAATATGGGAGTTGAAAGCTTCATGACCCAGTAGAGACATGTGACAGTTGACAGTCGTAACAATTGACCACTTCATGTGACAGTTTATAGCTTATGTGACAGTTCGCAGCTTCATGTTACAGTTGACATGGTTGATAGCTTCATGACCCAGTAGACATGTGACACTTGACAGTTATATGTGGCAGTTGACCACTTCATGTGACAGCTAATAGCTTACGTGACAGTTGGCAGCTTCATGTTACAGTTGATAGCTTCATGACCCAGTAGACATGTGACCGTGGACAGTTTTATGTGGCAGTTGACCACTTCATGTGACAGCTAATAGCATATGTGAGAGTTGACAGCTTCATGTTACAGTATCACATGACGATAAACAGCATCATAGGCGATACCTTCAACTGACAGTTCATAGAATCATGTAACAGTTGACAACTTCACATGATAGTTGGTTGTTGTGACCGTTGACAGCTTCAGGTGACAATGGTCCCAAACCTTGATGACGTATTATATCCCTCTCAATCACGTGCTGAATTGTGTATTCATTCAACTGCATGACACGCGAGTACTTGTCCGGAAATCTAATATCGCTTATGTAATACGAAAACCGATTAAATTGCCATTGTCAATGCAGGTACATGTGCCACAAGGCGTGAAGTCCTATATGTAAGCTGATACACCAAATTATAGCTTGCTCTTCCAACTGGAGTGGCAATTAAGTTGATGTCATGGTACATGAGGGAGGTGACAGGCTAATTGAATTGTATAAAGATCCCCACCAGCCATTTAATTGTCATGGATGTTGGGGACCTGCATTGCATCAAGGGATAGAAGTGGGATTTTATTGTCATGGATGTAGGGGGCAAACGTCATCAGGTTTCAGGACAATTGATATGATAGCATTATGTGACAGTTGCAGCTTTTTTATCACTCATATGTTCCAGCAGATTTATGAGACCGTTCCTTAGTACATTTGTATGTATCAACCTGGCAACCTGGTGAGATAAATATAAATAGACAGAATGCTGAGACTGACTGATCGATGATACCTGTAAGATAATTTTGTACCCCATGAATATGCTCTAATGTGCCTCAAAGTCGCACTGTATCAGAACATGTGCCAAACTTCAAGAACGAGAATCAAATCTGCCCCCTTTTGCTTAATATGCTCAAACATTCAATATTGTCACATGTACATTGTTATGCCACATCGTCTTTAGTCTTCTCTGATATTCCTGAAAGTTCACAGGCTCATTACCTGTGTTGACCCCAAAAAGCCTATCATTTTAGAGTTGAATAGGTGAAAGATCAAGGTCACAGTTCATGGAAAATCTTATTTTGGTGTTTGCTTTCGTGATGTTCAGTTCACATAATGTTTACCATGTGACTGCAGAGAGGGCAAATTATTTGGGGTCAATTTCATGATGGCTGTCTTTTCATGATGTTTAACCTTCTCGGGTGATATATTGAACTTCTCTGGGTCTGGGTGTTGTTGTTGTACATGTTCACCTAAAGAAGCCGATTGATTTTTGCAGTAAAAGGTCAGTCACAGTACACAAAGTCTCATTTTATAGAATGTTGTATTGATCTGGATTTTTCACAGAAATATAGACCATGTGACTTAAAATTATCAGGGTTCGAAGGTCAATGGGCCAGCTAGCTCATACTGTGCACAATTGTAGATGAGCAGGGTGGGGCATAGATGTTACACATTCATCACTCAAAATTTCATCAAATGTTTTCTTTTATATTTTCACTGTGAGCCACTTGAATGCCTGTAATAGACTGCTGTAGCGGTTGGACATGTTTTGTAGCACAGTTGACATATTTAGTTACATCTTCATCAGTATTAATAATACCAGTTGAGAAAATTTCAAATGGTAGGATGCTGTTAATTTTATTACATAGTCTGTAGTGGCATGACAGGATTTCCCAGATTTCTTTTACATTGTACAACATAGATAATTGTGTGTTTTTTTATATACTAATTACATGTATGGATCAACTACAAAGGTCCAATGACAAACTTTGTAATGGTTATAGAACTTTTACAGATTGTTTGTGATATATTCTGGGTGCTTGTAATATTGAAGGCTTCCTGCCTTGCGGCTTAATTGTCAATACACTTTGCATCCATTGTTTACATTGCTAGTCCTTTAACGTTTTACTTGCTTTTTGTGACATTCTAGTCACAAATTTTGGTCTTTCTGTTATAATTGCAGCTGTGGTTTTGGTATTTGGTGAAGTAAATATTCAAAATTTAGGGTATAACTCTAAGGTATGCATGATACTAACTTGAACAAATATAACAAGACTTGACTGATTGTTTTGCCTAGAAAACCTTAGCTTGTTGCAGTATTAATCTTGACATTTGCCTTGAACCTTGCCATGTTATGTAAATAATGGCAAACTTTTATGAGTTATACTTGCAGAGATATATTTCAGAAAGCAGACTCGATTATTAATGATCACAGACAACATGAGAAATATATGGTCAATATAGTCATGATGGTGTTGTAAATTCTCATACAGGCACATTAGGAATTGATCTCATCTCATAAATATCAAATGGGTGTAATAAATATCAGATGAATGACCATATTAAACTTTCATTGAATATTTTGGGAAATTGGCCTCTAAATTCAATTATTAGAGGGATTACCATAGCAAACATGTAAGGATGTGGTACAACTTCCCTATAGATCATTCACATATATCACTTGTACATAACCAGGATGGTGTGTACATAACCAGGATGGTGTGTACATAACCAGGATGGTGTGCCTTTTACCAATTTGTTATACTCTAACTTGATTCCCATGAAAATGCAAGGACAATTTAATTTACACTGATGTCTCTGAGGAGGACTAGACACAATCAAACTGTTATATGTGTGGGTGTGTGTATGTATGCATGTCAAATCCATATACGTTTGCTGTGCCGGATGAATGTTGGGTTTGTTTTTGTTAGTTGCTTGGTTTTCATTAAAAATTGTTAACATATTTGGTGTTTCATTCATTGTTTTCATTTATGGTGAACGAGCACATCTCTGCTCAATTAGAGCATTCCCAGAAAGTGCATGCTCTGATGTATCCATGAGAAACGGATCTGCCACTGCTAATGGGGATCGCCAGCCACGCTAGGTGGCGCTAGTGCTCCAACAGGTAAAGATGACGGGACGTCATAAAAAGAACAATTATAACGTAACATTATGACGTTGCCATTGTAACGTCCAGAAAAACGCCATTTACCGGTTGGTACACGTAGCCACCTGGCATCAGTTCGAGCTGGCGAACATCATTGAACATGACTATCTCTGAAATCGCTAAAGATTTTTGGGTCAAACATTGTGCTATCTGCTTAGATGTAGAAAATTGGTCTGCTTTTGGTGGTCACTGTTTACTTTCAGGTGTAACAAGATTTCATCTCCATGGTTCTACAAAACTTATAATGATATGAAAAGGTTTTGGAGTTGTTTGCAAAATGAAGGTTATTTTCACGGGGCGATGTAGGCCCGTAGGGACTAATGGTCCTGTCTTGTAGTCAGAAAAAATTGCGCACCAGCTCTGTGTCTTGCTAACACAGCAAAAGATAGAGTTCTTGCACGACAAGAAAGAGGTCTGAAACTTCCTTCTTTAGAGTGTCCAGGTTTCTGTGTTTTTAATGTTCGCGTATAATTGCAGGTCTGATATGTTTAAGTTACATTTCCATTCATCTAATTTTATGCGTGTTTTCGTTCATTTTCCAGTGGCACTACTTTCGTGCTCAAAATATGTCGTCTGCTAAACCACAGATTTTGAGAGGCGCATGTGGAGTGATTTTGTGGGACGAACTCATTCTCATTAGAAAGCGTGTTTGGGCAGTAATTTAGTATTAAATAGTACCAGTATAAGTGTAATTCATTGTAGAAAACAATGGGATATTTCACTTTGCCTGTATTCATTTACATTTTCATGAAATATGTGTGTTGAGTTACAGTTTGGAATTTTCGCCATTTAAGCTTACCCCTCAAGACCCTCTGCATTATCTTTTTATAGTAAGTTTCTAAAATCCAGTGGTGGTCAAATCAGTTACGTAATAATTTCCCTGTATTCAGAAATGTTTTCTTTCCATTCTACTTCTGAAACATTCATGGAATGTTGCAAGCATTTCCCCCGGATCTACAGAAAGAGCTCTGCATATCACAGTTTTGAAGCTGTAAGGTGACAGGGGAGATAACCAAATAGAACTGTAATATACTAGGGAGGAGGTACATGAAACAATATGATGCCATGAGAGGATGCATCCCAGCATAGCTCCAGTCCATCTAACCATGAGGATTTTACATTGTATCTCAATACTCATTTTTACCCCTCGGCCAATTTTGGCCATGGGGTATTGTCGTCTTGTACGTCCGTCTGTTCGTACGTCAGTACGTGAGCGAGATAGATGGAAAACGGTTCCACTGAAGAATTCCAAATTTGGTATGCTTATTTACCTATTTAATTTGGTATGCTTAAGCCTATTGAATTGGGACCTGATTGGGTGGAAACCTTGGCGGCCATCTTTAATTTTATGCAAAATGGATAATGATCCATATCTCGGAAACCATTCAACTGTTCAATACGAAAGTTAGTATACATGTACATCATCGATACATCAAGCAACTTTCAATGAATTACCAAACCGGCTTTTTTGATAAGCTGAAAATCCTGGAGGCCATCTTTAATTTATGCAAAATCGATAATGATACATATCTCTGTTACCATTCAATTGTTTTATATGAAAGTTGGTATACATCATCGATGCATACAGATACTTCAAATCGGGATCTGATTGACTGAAATATCACTTGTATCTCTGATACCATTTCAGTGTTCTATACGAAACTTGGTATACAGCATCAATGTATCAAGAGACTTTCAATTAATAACCACATCAGTTCCTCTGAGTGGCGGGAAGGATGAGCGGCCATCTTTAATTTATGCGAAATCATTAATGATCTCTATCTCCGATACCGTTTAAATGCTCGATGTAAAATTTGGTATACATCACTGATGCATCAAGAAACTTATGTAATGAAAACTGGTTTCTCTGATTGGACGGAAACCTTGGGGGTCATTCCTAATTGCAAAATTTTTGATAATCTGTATATTTGTGACTTGGCTGCTTGGTGTTTCCTGACATCTTGGTTCAAATTGAATACATTATGAATGTACCCAGAGCCGAGGGGTTTTCAGATGCGCAGCTTCATATTGTTATTTACTGCTGAAGGATATGCTTTCGATTATCTGAAAAAAAGTGAAATTTTTTACAAATATTGGTAACATGCAGTGAAGACATTATTTTATCATTTCATCAGGTTGGTTTCATAATAAATGTCTGTCCCAGCGTTTTTTTTTTTAAATATATATGTGTACAATTACACTAAGGCACTAGAGATCCTTGTTGAGAGGAATGTGGGAGACTTAGCACAAACTCTTCGCCATGAGATGGAACATCAAAGAGTTAGAGGAATTATTCCAACAGCCTATTTTACATTTAAATAGCCCCGTTTCAGTGCCTAAGGCTCTAGTTGTTTTTTGCATCTCAAAAAAAAAGAAAGAAGAAATTGACCGATTTGATCAGTGAAAAATTAAAAATTGTTCGATTCTAAGTTGCAAATCATAAATATGTCTTTGCTGGCATGATAATCCACATCCTGTACCAACCAAATGACCACTTAAATAAATTAAATGTCAATGTCCCCATAACCATTAACATCTGTTCATCAGTAGGTGGCACTATAGACCAGAACAGAACTTGTTTCCGTTACGTAAACAAAACGTAACAGAAAGATGTGTAAAGTCCAGGATTAACAATCAAATATTTATTTACAATACTAAAATCATATAAAATTTAAGTAAGGTTAATACAACAAATAAATGAGTGAAATATAGTCTTACTGTTCAATGCTATACCGGTGTGCACTTTAGAGTCCTTGTTGACGCGCACAAATCAATGGTAATCCAACACAGCTCAGTTATACAGTCCAAGTAAATGGCCAATATCCAATGTCCGTTAACATATAGCGTGTGTTATGCAGCATCCAAAAGTTAATACACAGGAGTAAATAATCCAGCAGTCCGTAGTTACAGGCAAAGGTAAATCCAGATAGTAACACAGTATAACCGACCCACATAAAAGCCAGTTTGAATTCCCTCCTGAATGACTGACTGAGCGCTATTTATACTCTATGAGGCATTCCAGATCATTCTACCAATTCAAGAAGCTTCTAGAATACACATTATTACCGTATCATCTGACCTAGATACAATTGGCAGTAGCCTTCCAGAAAGCTCCAACTGACTGCATGACCCACATAAAGTATGTAAAGAAGCTTGCGCCAGCCGTAGATTCCAGAAACATCCACAATGTCTAATAATAGACTACAATACCATGACATTCCCCCTCTTAAAAAAAAGAAAGTTTCAAACTTGGAACTTTCTTGACAATTCAAAACATTATTGCAAAAAAATCTATATTACAACAGCAAAAATTTTGACAAACATGTGTACATTATATGCGAGTCAAACAATCAGCAATCAAATTGTCCTTGCCTTTAATGTCTGATTTCAATATTGTATTCTTGTAACACCGAACTCCATCTCAACAATCTTTGATTTTTATGCCCCCCCTCTAACTAGAGGGGGGGCATATAGCGATCGCTTTGTCCGTCCGTCTGTCCGTCCGCATTTCTTGTCCGGGCAATATCTCGGTTAATATTTGATGGACAGGATCGAAACTTGCATGGAATGTGGCCAGTGGCTCGTAGTTGTGCAGCGTGGAGTTCTTTCCGAGTTCCGGTATAATTTTCAAGAGTTATGGCCCTTTTTCTGAAATCTCTGTGAATGGGACTTGTCCGGGCTGGATCTTGGTTAATATTGTATGGACAAGTATGAAATTTGCATGATATGTGGTCAATGACCAACAGTTGTGCAGCGTAAAGTTTCTCCACGTTTCGCTTATATTTTCAAGAGTTATGGCCCTTTGTTCCTGAATTTTCCGTGAATTGGGACTTGTCCGGGCTGGATCTCGGTTAATATTGTATGGACAATTATGAAATTTGCAGGATGTGTGGTCAGTGCCCTGTAGTTGTGCAGCGTGAATTTTCTCCATGTTTCGCATATATTTTCAAGAGTTATGGCCCTTTTTTCTTCAAATCTTTGTGAATTGGAACTTGTCCGGGCTGGATCTCGGTGAATATTGTATGAACAATTATGAAATTTGCAGGATATGTGATCCGTGCCCTGTAGTTGTGCAGCGTGAAGTTTCTCCGCGTTTCGCATATATTTTCAAGAGTTATGGCCCTTTTTTCTTCAAATCTTTGTGAATTGGAACTTGTCCGGGCTGGATCTCGGTGAATATTGTATGAACAATTATGAAATTTGCAGGATATGTGATCAGTGCCCTGTAGTTGTGCAGCGTGAAGTTTCTCCACATTTCGCGTATATTTTCAAGAGTTATGGCCCTTTTTTCTTCAAATCTTTGTGAATTGGGATTTGTAGGGCTGGATCTCGGTTAATATTGTATGAACAAGTATGAAATACGCATGATATGTGGTCAGTGACCCATAGGTGTGTAGCGTGAAGTTTCTCTGTTTTCGGTTATATTTTCAAGAGTTATGGCCCTTTGTTTAAACCTAAGTGAATGGGATATATTTATTTGTCCAAGCTGGATCTCAGTCCATAACTGATTTGAACCAGGAAAATGGCTATATTATATGTTATTCTACATTCCAAAGCAGACAACATAGGTCCTGAAGTATGAAATTGCCCCAAAAACAGTGAATTGGGTACAAAATTCACTGATCGCTTCATAATTTCACCACAATATACTCCCAAGGAATGTAGGTCTCATAACCAGGTCACATTTTCGGATTTGGCGAAAGCCCTGGCGACCATCTTGCATCGAAGCATCGTATTATCACTTGTTGCTTGATATTTGGAATATGTATTATGTGAGACATGGCAAAAAAGTGACTGAAACAGAATTTTTATAATTATCCAAATTAGGCCTCCACCAACCAATAAAGAACAGAACAATGGCGGGGCAGTGTCGGATTAAAGTGGAAGGGGGGGCATACAATTGAGCAATCTCTGATTGCTTCCTTCCTGTGTTGTTTTTCATCTTATGAAAACAAGTGGATTGTGATCACTGAATACAGTAATTGGCAATGATGAAGAAGTAACCTAAACATCAAAGTGTTGTAAAGCCAATATCATTGCCAAACATTCTTTCTCAATTGTAGAATAATTTCTCTGATGTTTGTCAAATTTACATGAAAAATAACATATTGGGTGATCTACACCATCTAAACCTTGTAACAAAACGGCACCAGCAGCAACATCACTAGCATCTACAGCCAGTTTAAAAGGTGAATCAAAATCTTGTGCTGGAAGAATTGGCGAGCTCTTGAGTATCTTGCGTCCTTTGTAAAGCATTAGACAATTTATACACGAACTATCATACGGGTAAAGGCTCTGTAAAAACCCAGAGGTTTAACAGATACCAAGGAGATTGAAACCCAGGTCACTTATAGAGTAATTCTCTGCTCTGAGCAGTCCTACTCGGTAAATGCTTACCATACAACATCCTGTTTGCTCGTCAATGGCATATCCCCGGATGCTTTCCAAGCAGATTTTAAAGATATCCTTGACGGCATAAGATCCATCAAGGTAAACGGCGTGTGTGTCGATTTGTCTAGTTAGAACGAAAGATTTAAATCTCTTTTCCAAGCTGCTCTCATCCAGTGTGTTCATAGAACATCTTCATTCTCGACATTACCGGCTACTAGACAATCTTCGAAATCTACTTACCACCAGAAAACTACAGCACCTCAAGTTTCAACTCGGGTTAAACGTAGACCTCAAAGTCAATCTCAATCTAAATCTAATAGTCAGTGCACAAAATGCAAGAAGAACTGTGTAACTCGTTCAGCTTTCTGTGACAATGGTCTGCATTGGTTGCATTACAGATGTGCCAAGTTATCTCCCCTACATATCCTAGAGATTGAAAAAAAGTATGATACACCATTCAATTGTACAGATCACAGTCATGTCATCTATGCTATTGGTTCCGCCCCTGCACTGGTTACCCCATCCATCAAAGTTGTGTCATCCGGTGCTCTAGTTGTCTCCCCTGAATCTCCACCTGTGACAAGCCCTCCCTCTTCCAACAGCATACAGAACTCGACATTTAAACCGCCAGCCAATCCATCCAGGGGGGTTGTTGGTTCAGATCTTGTCGTTCCAACAGGAATTCCATCTTCTAACTGCAGTCTCGCACAGTCCATCCTGGCAGAAGATCATGTAGAAACGATGTAAAAACATCATTACCACCAGCGAAGCTGGCCATGCCATTTTGAGAAAGGCTGACCTCGTTTGTCTCCAGGAACATTGGCTGTTCAATTTCCAGCATGATGTCCTTAAAGAATTTCACCCTGAATTTTTAGCGGATCTAAAGTCCGTCGACGACAGTGATCCTATACCCTCAACACACAAACCAAGAGGCTATAACGGAGAAGCAATCTTGTGGAAAAAGGCACTGGACCATCTTGTGGTACCTATTCCGGATGGAAGCTGCAGAATTCAAGCCATTTCTATCTCCACCTCTCCACTTCCTGTTCTGTTAGTCTCAGCATATATGCCAACACGCGGGAGTGCAGCCTTCGATCTTGCCTACGAAGATGTCCTCGACGAGTTTATATGAACTGGTCACCAAATACAGTCCGTCACACTGCATCTTCCTGGCAGGCGATTTCAACTGCGATCTAACAACAGATTGTGTCTCCAAGAGAAAAACAGATCTGCTTTTGTTTCTAGATGAGTTGGGGCTCGCTTATCAAACCTCCGGCCCTACTTTTGAGCATCCAAATGGGAGGGACCATTCTACCATCGACTACTTTATCTTCCCCGAGTGCTCCAAGCATCTTGTAGGTCTCGTCAAACGTTTCGATAAGATCTTTATTAACAGTTCTGACCACCATCCTATTGGCACAACTCTTCGCGTATCTGCTACACTCAATGCGACCAATGCCCCAAATTCTGATGCAATTTCGCAAAATTTCTTCCCCCGAATCGTCTGGGACAAAGTCGACAAAGCAGAATACCAAGATCTCATCTTGGCATCTCTGTGTGACTATAATCTGGAGATTCTCTCCCGTTACGACATAGGAAGAGTCTACCTAAAATTCTGTCAATCGCTTACCAGTGCTGCACTTGAAGCAAGCAGCCAGCCTCCAGTCAAGGAGAAGAGGAAAATTTCACATTTATGCTCGGCGGAGATCGCAGCTGTTGCCGCAGCAAACAAGAAAGCGTGGAAGAGTGCTGGTTCTCCACGTGCCACTCAACAGCGCCGAGATGCTAAGATATCTTTTAGACGGACACAACGACAGACTGCAGCCGAAAGATCAAACCGTAAGCTTGCCACATTAATGGAGGCAGACTCCAACGACGAACAGTTATTCTTCAAATTGGTCCGTCAGTAAAGGAAAGCTAAGAATGTTGATCTTCGTCTAGAAGGATGGCATTCTCACTTTACGCAGATTTCCACCCCGTCAAAAAATCCTTCCTACAACAGTCGTTTCAAAGCTGAAGCCCAGTTTGACGAAATCTTGATTACTGACCTTTGTCGTATGCAAAATGATCACACACCTGTAACTACTGCCGACATAGAACAGTCCATCTTAAAACTTGGCCGCAACAAGGCTCCAGACTGTTCGGGTGTGACTGCTGAACACCTGTGATTTGCCAGCTCCATAGTCCTTGCGTCCCTTATAGCGTTGGTTAATGCCATCCTGAATTACAGTTACTTTCCAACAGAAATGAAGACTGGGATACTCACCCCAATATTCAAGAAAAAAGGAAGGAAAGAACAAGCAGCCAACTATGGTGGTATAACTGTTATATCTCTACTCACCAAAGTTGTTGAAAGCGTAATCCCTACCAGGATGAACCCACAGCTGATGTTACAGCAAAATCCCTTGCAGTGTAGCTTCACAGCAGGCATCTCCCCCTTGTACAGTGCAATCATCCTACAGGAGTCGGTCAACGAGAACAAATCGAAGTAACCAGCATATGTTGGTCTACTTGGTGCCAGAGCTGCGTTCGATGTGGTGGATCACTTCATTCTTCTCAGGAAGCTGTATCTAGCCGGCGTCCAAGGCTCCATGTGGCTAACTATCTCAGATCTTCATACCAGAGCCAAGACTAAGATCAAATGGCAGGGTTCCCTGTCCGATCCAGTCACCATCCAGCAGGGGGTGCGCCAAGGAGGCATCACTACGGATCTGTACAAGGTGTATACCAATGACCTGCTCAACAGACTCACTCACTGTGGCCATGGAGCTCGGGTGGGAGTGATCCCCTGTCCAGCCCCTACGTGTGCTGACGATGTATGTCTCAATGCCTGCAACGACTTCAACCTTCAAACCCTGCTGGATATTGCAGTTGATTATAGCAAAGACCAACACTATGATCTTCAGCCATCAAAGAGTACGATCTTGTGTTCCAAGAAATCTGCCGATTGCGAGTTCTCTCTCGATGGTGTCGTCATGTCCATTGTTAGCTCTGCCGTTCATTTGGGTCTACACCGGGATGGCTCTATCTTGAAGGCTCGTCCATACATTGAGGAAAATGTCAGGAAAGCAAGACGTGCGATGTATTCCCTAATGGCTCCTGGACTACACGGCATAACGGCTTGAATTCTGTAACCGCACATCACCTGTTGGAAACCTACGTCCTACCCATCCTACTGCACGGCATCGAGACCCTCTACCTGACCCAGAGAGACGTACAGCTCCTGGATCTCTTCTATGGTAAGGCTCTAAAACAAATCTTGTCTCTACCGGACCGTGTGGCCCAACCTGCATTCTATACCCTCCTTGGCTGCCTGCCCGGATTCATCTTCGAATGTTGACACGTCTGAGAAATATCTGTTCTGTTGGAAACTTCTTGTTGCATGAAATCTGCACTAGGCAAACCATCATGAAGAGCTTCAATGGCAAGAGTTGGTTCGCCGAGGTGCGAAGAGTCCTCGCCATATACGACCTACCGTCGCTCCATCAATTCCTTCACAAGACGCCATAAAAAAACATCTTGGAAGCGTATAGCTAGATCTGTTATCCTGGCTTACTGGACAGAAAAGATCCTGATTAGAGGACAGCTATATCCTTCACTGGAACATCTGATGTCAGCTGAC
Organism: Hanleya hanleyi; assembly: GCA_036873755.1. Taxonomy (NCBI): domain Eukaryota; kingdom Metazoa; phylum Mollusca; class Polyplacophora; order Lepidopleurida; family Hanleyidae; genus Hanleya; species Hanleya hanleyi. The sequence goes on along the minus strand of JAVTVY010017122.1, from coordinate 20,532 downwards.
ACCTCGATTGATCTGTGCTCTCCTCATCCAACTGTGAAATGCATCACCTCAAATGTGGCGGATGTTCGCTCTGCACCGATAAGGTTAAGGCTCCTGACCGGGTGCTACATGTACGTCTTGCAAGCCAACCGTGCCGTATTCAATCGGCATGCAGTGAGAGCCATGTGCCAGCTTTGCTCTCAGAGCAATGAGAACAGAACGCATTTTCTCGTCACCTGTGACGCTTTATCTGAAATACGCACCAAGTTCCTGTATCTTCTTGCCTCCACCTTATGCTGTGAGTGTGGTACAGCTGCTTTCAACGCTTCATCGGTTCCTGACCATCTAGCCTCACTCATATTGAATCCACTGAACGTCCTCGGTGAATGTTCTTGTCTGCCTTCGGTGGAGAGGATGATCAGACGGTGTACCTATATTCTCCATCACCGTAGATCCGAGCTTTTAAATCAACTGCAATAGACTAACTGAACTCCTAAACCAATTCTATTAAAACCCTGCTACATGTAGACATCGTTTCGTCAAACTGCATGAACTGGCGACTCCCGACTCCTCCTTTGTGCCTTGTGTTGTGGCGTGTTTTTAACATTCGTTTCGTGTCGTGTGTGTTTTTAATATTCATTGTGGAACTATGTACTCCTACGGAGGTGCTCCTTTACAGAGGAGGGATGTACCAACTGAACTAAACTGGACTGAACTATGGCTTTCAGGTTTTCAAAAGCTGATTCACATTCATCGGTCCAAACAAAACTTGCCCTTTTTCTTGAGAGTTGAGTTAAAGGCTCAGTAATATCTGAAAAATTTGGACAACATTTTCTGTAGTAACCAGCCATACCCAAGAAACGCATCGGTTGTTGTTACATGTTGGTCATGGAAATAGCGAGATAGCAATAACATTAGCATCTACAGGTTTTACCTGACCCTGACCTACAACATGACCCCAAAATGTCACACGTGCATGTCCAAATTCATTTTTTCCAAGGTTGACTGTCAGCTTGACGTCACTTAGTCGATTGAACAGTGCGCGAATTCTCTGTAGATGATCTTCCCATGTATCGCTGTAGACAATGACATCATCAATGTAAGTCTCACATCCTTCCAAACCAGAAGTCACACGATTGATGAGACGCTGGAACGTGGTCGGAGATTTTTTCATTCCAAATAGCATGGCTTTGTACTGGAACAGACCCTCCGAAGTGACGAATGCTGATATCTCCATCGCACGATCTGTCAGTGAAACTTGCCAAAACCCTTTCAGAAGATCAAACTTTGACACAAACTTGGCACTTCCCAGTTTATCAATGCAATCGTCAATGCGTGGAATAGGGAATGTGTCTGTTTTGGTCAATGTGTTCACCTCTCTATAGTCAGTACACATCCTGTAACTGCCATCTGACTTTGGAACGAGGATACAAGGCGAACTGCAGTTACTATTACGTGGTTCAATGAAGTCATTGTCCAATAAATACTGAATCTCTTTTTTCAGATAGTTTTGTTTAATGGGATTCAAACGATATGGGTGCTGCTTCACTGGATTAGAATCTCCGACATTGACGTCATGTGAAATTTTATCAGTCCGAATTGGAATATCGGGAAACAAATGTTCATATTGACTGAGCAGAGTTCGAAGTTCTTCCTGACGTGCTGGTTCAAGATGACACAACTTGGAATCCAAATTAAGTAGAATTTCAGAGTTCTGTAATTTCGCCGCTGTCATGGGCTCTCCACAAGTTTCAATATTATCAGGGTCAGAACTAACTACACTTACAGGGTGTAGAGTACCTTTAGTGCTATCTCTGTCTATGTATAACTTTAACATATTTACATGACATAACTGTTTGTGTTTACGCCTGTCAGGAGTCTGAATTACATAACTAAGGTAACTGTATTTCTTTTCAATAACATAAGGACCATAATATCTAGCCTTAAGTGGATTACCAGGAATAGGCAGAAAAGCCAGTACCTCCTCACCAGGGCATGTTTATCATAGGTTATTTTCATACATTTTTGTGCTGACTTTAAATTTGACATGGTCAAATCACGTGCTTTAGTCTACCTGGTGCAAAAATCCGACACATATTGTAAGAGACTACATGAGTCAAGATCACTGTCTAGGAACTTTTCTTTTAGCTGTTTAAGTGGTCTTCTAACTGTATGACCAAAGACTAATTCAAATGGACTGAAGCCTAAAGACTCTTGAACAGACTCTCTAACAGCAAACAATAACAAATGTATGCCTTCATCCCACTCTTTCTCAGTGTCAAAACAATAAGTCCTAATCATGTTCTTTATTGTCTGGTGAAATCTTTCTAATGCACATTGGCTTTCTGGGTGGTATGCAGAGGATTTGTACTGCTTTTTCCCCAATTCATGGATGACTTGTTGAAAAATTCCTGACATTAAATTAGATCCCTGGTCAGACTGAACGGACTGGGGTAGGCCGACAAGTGTGAAAAACTTAACTAAGGCCTAAACAATAGTTTTGGCCTTAATATTCCGTAAAGGAATGGCCTCGGGAAATCTGGTTGAAGCACACGTCTGTTAACATGTATTGATTGCCTGACTTTGTTTTTGGTAATGGACCAACACAATCCATAGTCACCCTACTAAATGCTTCCTCAAATGCAGGGATTGGTTGTAGAGGGGCCTTTGGTATGGTTTGGTTTGGCTTTCCTACCATTTGATATGTGTGGCATGACCTACAAAATTCCGTAACATCTTTCTTTAGATTTGGCCAATCGAAATGATTTAGAATTTTGTAGTATGTTTTGTTGACACCTAAATGGCCTGAAAGAGGTGATTCATGGGCTAGTCTGAGGATATCTGAATGATATGAATTTGGTACAACAATCTGATACTTAATATTCCCACTCATCATCAGGTGACACATCTGGCGGTCTCCATTTGCGCATAACACTATTCTTACAAAAGTAACACACTCATCTACTGCCCTGTCAAACAACTTGGAAATGTCCTTGTCACTATGCTGTTCATTAACCAGCCGTGATTTTGAAATTTTGTCATTAGAACATTCCAATTTGCTATCAAAATGTGGCTTATCAGCCTCATCATTTAAACACACGAATGTGTAGGCCAAACAAACGTCATCGATGACGTCATCTTTAAGAGACTTTTCACACTCCTCAGCCAATTTACTCATGGCTCTAGTAATTGCACAAAGCAGGATACAAACTTTGAATTTCGTCTTCAACTGGATCATGGATCTGATCCAAACAAGACTTGTCAGTTACAATCGGGTTAACCCCGACCTAATCTCCCGCAAGATCATTTCCAAGAAGTAGCTGAACACCCTCTAAAGGTAAACTACCTTTAATACCCACCGTAACATGCCCAGAAATCAAGTCGGAAAACAGATGAACGTTATGGCGCGGAACGGGTGTGTAATTTACAAAATCTACCCCCTTTAATCAGAACATTACTGCCTGCAGATGAAGAGTCAGAAAACGGCAAAATATCTGCCAACAAAAGATACTGGGACGCGCCCGTGTCTCGCAAAATCTTCAAAGGAGTAGCATTAGACAAATCACTTGAAAGTGACACACCATTGTGGATAAATGGTTCAAAAATCTCCATAACAGGATTTGAAAAAACTGTCAACCTTATCCTTGATAGAACTAATAGGAACAGTGTCGCTGGCCATCTTAACGTCATATACACTATGAACGTCACTAACCTGCTTGGGTATAGATCTTGAAGTGAGGAAACCACTGGGCTTTTGAAAGGCTTGATCTTGTTTTCTTTTAAATTTAAAAGAATTAGCCATTAAATGGCCGTCCTTCTTACAGTAGTTGCAAACGGGAGATTTATTTTGAGTGTTAAAAGTGGGTGACTGAGACTTTGTGTTTGATCTTTGACCTTTGTAACTGGGGTTAAAAGTTTTAGGCCCTGAGAAAGAACTGGATTTGTTACTTAAGAGATGAGACTGGAATGACAGCATTGACGAATGATAATTTGTGTGTCAGAGCGTATTCGTCAGCAAAACGTGCTGCCTGATCTAAAGTGTTGGCATTCTTTTCATCAAGAAATGTTCTAATATCACCATGGATACACCTTTTAAATTCCTCTACCAGCATAAGCTGTCTGAGGTTTCCAAAGTTGTCAATTTTAACCGAAGCACACCACCTAACTGTTCTTTTGAACGAGCAATCTACATGAGTCTTAGAGTTTTCTTTTTCACAACTACGAAATTTTTGTCTATAGGCTTCAGGAACTAATTCATAACCTTTATAAGGATTAAATCCTTCACTGTATCACAATTTGATGCTTGCTCTACCATCAATTGAGTGTAAATGTCCCTTACCTTTTCGATCAAAACAATTTGAAGAAGTAAACTCCAATTTTCTGTTGGCCAGTTTAAATTTTCAGCAATGTTCTCAAAATGCAGAAAATATTTATCAAATTCTTTTTCCAAAAATGGTGGGACGAGACGTATATTTGACGAGCCGCATCAAATTTTGATTGTGATTGTACATGTGCATATGCAGGAGGACTTGTTCGGGACTGTAATTCCATATGCTTCATTTCTAACTGAAACTGTCTTTCTTCCTTTTCTCTCTCTAGTGCTAATTTCTTTAATTCCAGCTGATGTCGCAATTCTAATTTCGTTATTTCCAAATCATCAGCTTTTTCCTCAGTTAAATCAAGATCACTTTCATCTCAAATTTGTTTGCTAACAAAATGTTTAATAATGAGTTTCTTAATGTCCTGTTTTCTTCAAGATGTTTTAACTTTAATTTGTAGGAATTTACACAACGCGAACAAATCCTCTTTGCATAGTTCGTTAAATTCTTCCTGACTAGGCTCTAAGGCAAACTGTGATGGGTCAAATAACATGCTGATAGCGTACTTCCTGACTTCACAAATTTAGACAATGTTGTAAAGCTGTATCAATGTGGCAAAGCTGCCAGCTGATCAATAATGTAAACAAATAATCCCGGACGCGAGGCCCCCAATTTCTGTTACGTCAACAAAACGTAACAGAAAGATGTGTGAAGGCAAGGATTACCAATAAAATATTTATTTACAATACTGAAACCATATACAATTTTAAGTAAGGTTAATACAACAAATAAATGTGTGAAATATAGTCTTACTGTTCAATGCTATACCGGTGTGCACTTTACAGTCCTTATTGACACGCAAAAATCACTCTTCTGTATAATGGTAATCCAACACGGCTCAGTTGTATACTGTCCCAGCAAATACCCAATATCCGTTAGCCTTCAACAAACAGCGTAGACCATGCAGCAGCCAACAATCAATACACAGGAGTAAACAGTCCAGCAGTCTGTAATTACAGGCAAAGGTAAAAATCCAGATAGTAACACAGTATAACAGACCCATATAAAAGCCAGTTTGAATTCCCTGCTGACTGACCGACTGAGCGCTATGTATACTCTATGAGGCAGGTCATTCTACCCAAGCAAGAAGCTTCTAGAATACACAGTGTTACCGCATCATCTGACCTAGATACAATTTACAACAATCTTCTGGAAAGCTCCCAGTGGCTGACCCACCTAATAGTACGTAAACAAGCTTACGTCAATCCTATTATTTGAGAAACATCCACAATGTCTAATAATAAACTACAATACCATGACACCGGTCACGCGACTCTTGACCCTTTTGCCGGAACTATAATGAACTTGACCTCTGTGAGGTCATCGTCACGTCATGCCACAATTAAATCACGAAAGTGAGTCAAGTGGCCTCAATTTCCCGTTTCTATACTACTGTCCGAAGTCACGGCTCAAGTTGATGTGGCTGTGTATGCCAAAATGTCAGTTTATCTAGTTAATATCTAGATGATGATCCAGGTAATCTTAATCCGGGATTTTGAATCAATGTCTTCAATCTAACTATGGGTGCATAAAATCTGTGAAGCATAGGGGTGTGTGTGTGTTTGTGAACAAATAACAGTGTACTTAGTTAGCTGTCTCTCTCTCTTTCCCCCGCGTGGAATCAAACACCCCTATGCTCATTCTATGGGATATATGTATATATGCATAGCAGCTCGCCTATGCCAAAAATGGGGGTATACAGTCCGTCTTTACCCCATTCTCACTCTCCCAGTCATGTGATCTAACTGCCCAGGGTGAGAGTGAGTGAATATGATTTAACGTCGCTTTCAGTACTATTTCAGTCATATCACGACGTTTGGTTCCTATTCCTTTTCACACCGCGAGTGTTGGGTGGGTTCAGTTTCCTGTTGCTTCATTGCATTTTGCTGAGAAGCAACAGGAACTTGATAATGTGATGTCTAGCACTGTAATATCACTTGTCTTTATTGCACCATGTAAGCGTCCTGTCTGTGTCTTGTGCACTGTCCTCGGTGTTTTATAGGGTGGATGGAGGGTGTCTGGTTCCATATGCTGCTTCAAAGATTTTTAGCAGGAACACAACTGGGCTGGGTAGTGCTTAGTTGATTCGTCGTGATATAGCTGAACTATTGTTGAAAGCGACGTTAAATTCTATTTACTCACTCACTCCTTTTCACACCAGGAAACCACACGGGTAGGGTCCTATTCCTTTTAACATCCGGGATCCCACGGGGGGGGGGGGGGTCCTATTCTTTTTCACACCAGAGGAACCCCACGGGTGCCCCAGTTAGTGGACTCTTACGACAAGCTCTCTGAGGGGCTGGGGCCTATTTTTACCATGATCTGAAGTGTGCACAACGATATCCCAGGTCAATCCCCGGGAGCCCCATGGGGCCCTAACCGCCCATCCTCTGATTGGCCTCGAAAAGCGCTTCACGTGAATACCTGCCCTGACTCCTACTGACCTTTATTAACCCACCTAGCCCCAGGGATTTCTCCTAGTTTTTAACGTAAAGTCGGTCTTTCCGCTTTAAGGTTCCAGGAAAAATCCTGAATTTTACATCCACCCCACCATCACTTGACGTCTCCTCTATTTTCCACGTTGCCATAGCAATCCAAGGCCAAGGGTCCAAGGTCAAGGGCTGTGACGTCATCCAACCACATTAAACCCACATTTCCATCCTCAGTTCCGTCCCCACCAAATATACTAAGAGTTTTACGCTTCCTATACTACTAACAGGATGAGGAGAATTCAGTACCGTGGTCAATCTAACACGAGAGGAGCGTTGAGGGCGCACATAGAACATCTAGTACGTGTAATCAGCGCTGGGATATAATATATTAATATCCATTCCATATTAAACAGTAACTGGCGTCTGTGAACAGCGGAATATGAATATTTTTGGCTCGACGGAAGAACAGCTTCCAATCCAGACATAAAGTACAGAATATAAAGAAACAGTACGGTATCCAATATCAATGTCAAATTGCGAAGGCCGAATTTGCTGTGATTGGCTTATTATATATATTGGCTCAGATAATACTGGTGAACAGATTGCGCGATTTTTGTCAAGGCGTTACCACTATGATATTTCTCTGATATACCATCTTGGTGTTTACGGTAGTAGTAGGTAGAGTGCATATCCAGCCCCCTTTTCCAGGGAGGTAACTCTTGGTTCCTCTTTTTCCGCCAGGGGGCGCTATCCCGTATGACGTCACTTCCGGTCTGGTTGAATGGAGCGTGACCTATGACGTCACTTCCGGTGTGGGTGAATGGGGCGTGGAGGATGATAGGACATGTACAGACCTGTCTGTGTCGTTCATCTCCGTATCTTTTCGGTGAGAGGAATATGTGCTGGGGTTTTTCCCCACATGTCGTTCACCTCCGTATTTCTTCGGTCAGGTCCGTGGGAGCTTGTACTGATCTGTGGGGTTTTTCCCACCATGTCGTTCACCTCCGTGTCTTTTCGGTAAGGTCCGTGAAGCTGTGGCGGAAGGTACCGAGAGATGTGACGGAGGTGTGCGAAGAGACCCGGAGATGACCGAAGAGGCACGGCGAGTTCGTTAAGGTCCGTGAAGATGTACCGGAGGTGACCGAAAACACCCGGAGAATACCGGAGAGTGCCGGAGTTGACCGGAAAGACCCGAATGTGATCACCGGAGAGTGCCGGAGGTGACCGAAAACTCCCGGAGAATACCGGAGAGTGCCGGAGTTGAGCGGAAAGACCCGAATGTGATCATCGGAGAGTGCCGGAGGTGACCGAAAAGACCCGGAGAATACCGAAAAGACACACGGAGAATACCGAAAACACCCGAATGTCACGAAAAAACGTATAAAAGGGGCGATTTTTAGGGAGTTGGTGCATTCAGTGGACTGCCAAACGGAGCTATCTCACCTACCTGCCTGACCAGCCTGCCTGACCAGCCAGCCTGACCAGCCTACCAGCCTGAACCACTCTGACGACAGGAGCTATTGGCCTCACTACAGCATGAGACGTGGAGAAGATTTTCCAGGGGACCCAGCAGCACCTCCGGTTGAAGTCTTACCCCAAGACGAGCGTGTGAGTGACATTTATCGACGTCACTGGGCTATCATACGCCATTGTTTTCACCGTGACCGTCGTCTATTGGGCTTGTATAACTTTCGGCTGCAGGACCGCACGTATCTGTCTACCTATGCCGAGAACATTTTCACAGACCAGGTGACAGCGTTCAAGTTGAATATGACATTCGGTTACATCTTACGGCACAAGGAAACGGACCAGTTGCGGTATTATTACCCCAGCAATAATACCTATGTGTTTCACCAGCCCTTCACGGTGACGGATGCAATTTCTCTGGAGCCACTCATCGACCAACTGACTACGTTGGACCCATTGGAATGGGCCCGGTTGCAACGCCCCAATACCAAATGGCTTGTGGAAATGATGACCAACGTCACATTTTTCGTCACCAAAATGAGAGATCATCCTATCGGTGCTCCTGTTATACTGCCACCTTGGCTGCTTCATCGAAACGGACTGTATGCGTTAACGGGAGGCAAACATGGACCCTACAAAGACCGGAAATGTCTGTTTCGGTGTTTGGCCGTGCATCTGCACGAGTGTCATCCCCAGAATTGTGACAAAGTGGCCAATGGCTATTGGAGACAGTATTTACAGGAGCAAGACTTGGATGAGCGGCAGTTCCGTGGAGTCCCCTTAAGTATTTGGATGTCGTGGAAACTCTGTTCAACATCAATATCTTTGTATATCGATTACGATGCGAGGAGGATACATTTGTGGCTGAACTGGTTCATCGCTCAACAGAACGGTATGCTTCTACGATGAAAGTCAATGTCTTCGACCACAATGGGGTGAGTCATTTTTCGCTGATCCACGATATGAGCCTGTACGCCCAGTCCTACAGTTGTGCCCAATGCCATCGGGTGTTTGACCATTCTTGGCACTTACATCGGCACGAGAAGATTTGTGACAACAGTGTGAAGCGAAAATTTCCTGGCGGTGTGTACCATAATACGCCTACCATCTTCCAGGAACTGGCTGATGAGGGTCTTATCATACCGGAAGAGGACCGTTATTTTCCCTACCGGGCGTGTTACGATTTTGAGGCCCTGTTGGAGCCCATGGACATCTTCTCAGCGAAAACGCAGTGGACGCAGCGCCATATTCCCCTCAGTGTGAGCATTTCCAGCAACGTACCTGGCTATGACGCTGCACCGGTCTGTTTCGTGTCCACCGGGGATTCCCATGAGTTGATCACCCGCATGATGGAGTATTTAGAGGAAGTCAGTGCGGCCAGTACGGAATTGTTGGTGTCCAAGTTCCAGGACGTACTGGACCAACTGGACGATCGGATTCCTATACCCGGTGTATCGTTTAGTGACGATGAAGAGTCCGAGTCCGAGTCCGAGTCGGAGCCGGAACCCGTGCAGTCGCAGGATGTGCCTTTACCTAAACCGTATGCGGAGAAATTGAAAGCCCGCTTCCTACAATACCTAGGCAAGTTACCGGTGCTCGGTTTCAACTCGGGGCGATACGACTTGAACATGGTGAAGGAATTTCTCTACCCTTACTTGGCCCAGGCTAATACCATCAAGTCCGTCATCAAGAAGATCAATAATCATATGGCCCTCACCACCACATCACTCCATTTCCTGGATGTACGGAACTACGTAGCTCCCAATTATAGCTATGCTCAGTGGGTGAAGGCGTATGACTGTGCACAAACCAAAGGGAGGTTCCCTTACACGTATATATCGACGCTCGACCGTTTGGAGGAAACACAGTTGCCACCCCGGGACGCGTTCTTTGACGATCTGAAGCAAGTGGAATGTCCGGAAGACACGTACCGGGAACTACAGCAGGTATGGAACGACCAACACATGCAGACCTTGCGAGATTTTCTGATATGGTATAATAACTTAGATGTGGTTCCTTTCCTCGAAGCGGCCGAGAAAATGGTTCAACTCTTTCGTCGTGAGATGCACGTCGACATCTTCAAGGAGTGCTTGAGTTTACCGGGTCTGGCGCTTCGCCATCTTTTTCAAGAGTGTTCCACGTACTTCTCGCTGATACAGCAAAAAGATGCGGACATGCATGATTGTCTAAAGCAGAACATCGTCGGCGGACCTAGTCTTATTTTTCACCGTTATCACGAGAAGGACGTCACTACTCTCCCCGGTGGTAAACCGTGTGCTAAGATCATCGGATTCGATGCCAATGCCCTGTACCTGTGGTCTCTTGCCCAGCCCATGCCCAGTGGGCATTATACACGCTGGTTGGCGGAAGGCCAGCATTTCACACCGCAACGCACCCCCTACAAGCATCTGGCTGACCAGTGGTTGGATTGGGAAGGTTATCGACGGGGAATTTATATACGCCATCAGACCAACACCACAGAGAAGCGCATAGGAGATCGTCGACTTCCCGTCGATGTGTTTGCCCTTGTGGGTAGAACACCGACCGTATTTCAATTTTACGGCTGCTATTGGCACGGCCACGAATGCCGTTTCAGCGCTGGACGCTTCAACCAACGACGTGGAAAAACACCGGAAGAATTACGGGAAGAAGTGCAGGAGAACGGGGATTATGTCAAAGAGAGAGGATACCATCTCATCGAAATGTGGGAGTGTGAATTTCACACCATGTGCCAGGCCCTCCCACATTTACACCGTTTCCTAAAAGAGCGCGAGTACCCGCTCAGTCGTCGGCGACTCCTGAGTCTGCCACAGATGTTCGACGCCATTCGTTCTGGGGACCTCTACGGCTTTGTCGAATGTGATCTGCATGTTCCCGACACTCTCAAGCCACTCTTCGGCCAGTGCCCTCCCATCTTTAAGAACACGCTGGTGGGTCGGGATGACATTGGAGACACCATGGGGGCCTATGCTGAGCAACACGAGTGTTTGCCTCGACCTCGACGGATGTTGATTGGCAGTATGTGGGCAGAGAAAATCTTGCTGGGCACTCCTCTGCTACAGTGGTACATCAGCCACGATCAGGAAGTCACGCGCGTATACCAAGTGATACAGTACGTACCCAGCGCCTGTTTTGCGGGGAATGCCGACATCGTGACGTCTGCCCGTCGTCAAGGTGATCAAGATCCGAGTAAGGCCATCATCGGTGAATCGTGGAAATTGACGGGCAATGGCTATTATGCCAAAACGGTCACGAACCAGGATAAGCACGTGAACGTGAACATCTGTACTACCCAACAAGCCCGCAAAAAAGTGAATTCTCCTCTGTTTCGGTCCGTGGAGGTCATCGATGACGACACGTATGAAATCACTTTAGCCAAAAAGACTATCCGTTACAACCTGCCCCTCCAGATTGGATGTATGGTATACCAGGTGACCAAGCTGAGGATGCTCCAGTTTCTGTATGATTTCATGGGTGTGTGTTTTAATCCATCAGACTGGCAACTCATGGAGATGGATACAGACTCTGCTTACATGGCCGTGTCTAATGCGGATTGGGAGTCCCTAGTCAAACCCGAGTTATGTGCACAGTATGAAGCGGAACGGGACCAGTGGCTACCTCGACGTGGCCATTACCAGTACGACAAGCGGACGCCGGGCCTCTTCAAGTTGGAGTGGAGTCGGGATGCCATGATTGCTCTCTCCTCGAAGACGTATTACTGTTACGGTGGAGACCAAAATAAGTTTAGCTGCAAAGGGGTGAACCAGCGCGATCCCAACATCGACAAAGCCTTGTACCTGAACGTGCTGCAAAGCCAGGCCAGTGCGAGTGGGTCTAACAGAGGATTTCGGGTGGTGGACCACCAGATGCGGACGTACATCCAGCAACGAGACGCCTTTACTTTCTTTTACCCCAAGCGGAAAGTCCTTCCCGATGGCATCAGTACCACTTACCTGGACTTGTGAAAATTTCGAACTATGACTTTTGATACATGAGTTAAAAACTGTAAAGTCAGGATGCCCGAGTGGTCTAAGGCGCCAGTTAACAGTGCTGGTCTGCGAAATGCAGAACGTAGGTTCGAATCCTACTCCTGACAGTTTTACACACCACCTGTATTCTTTTGTACATAGTCTAACCATTCTTGTTCACTTGAATAAAAAAAGTCAAACACATCATTTGTGTTTTTTCATGAATCTTTTTTTATTGAACATCAATGAACGTCAGAACAACAACGTCATAACAAAAACAATGAGAACACATTGAATCAATTAAGTCAACCAGAGAAATGGGGCATGCACATTACAACGAGAGGCAGTCCAGTCATATACGAGTACATCACGGTCTTCGGCTTGAGAATAATCATCAAACATTTGTATGATCGTTTGCATAGAATGTCCTCTACTCCGGTGAGTGAGATAAAACACACAGTACTGTCCGCATACACTACTCAAGTCTCGTCGACTTTATGACAAAAGAGATGATTACAATTTCGACATCGTAAACTATCCCTTTCTGGATAGCAATATTCCAGTGGGACCTGCATATGGCGTATACATATCTCGCTTAGTAGCATTTGCTAGATCCTGTGTTAAATGTGATGATTTTAATCAACTTCACAAAACATTGTTGCAGAAACTTATAAAACAGGGCTATTCCACCAAGCGCCTCCACTCAAAGTTTCTCAAATTTGGCGATACATATCGCATGCTGATAGCAAAATACGAACGTAGCGTGCAAGATCTATGGCGCTACGTTTCGTAACATGTGTCTAATTCCGCTTAACCCGGGGCTAGGGGCCGTATGAGCCCATGTACTTCAAGATCCTCATGGTACTCATATGAACAGTCACAATCAAAGCGTGGCTGAGGTACATCATTTTTAGATGACGACTCTATAACGAATATTATGGATTACGAATACTGATCAGCGATACGGATTTGATATTTTGGAACATCATGATGTCTTGCCGGCATCATTGAAAACTGTTGACCGCTTCTCTCTTGCAGGAAACAAGCCTATGTTTATGTATACTTTGTCTTTTTGAATTTGGTGCTAATACTGTTATATGGAAATGGAATAGGTCTTTGGATTATGGACGCGGATATTCTCTAATGGACGACGGCTGGATTATGAATGACGGACTAGACGCTTGTAACTTGTAATCTTTTAGTATTCCAGCGCCACACTGTAGTAGATACGTCCATGAACTTCACCAAATCGGGATGCAGGGGTGCGAGTCCGTAGGAATCAAAGTATTCGCCTTGGCCCAGGGTGTCCACGTACACAGCCACCCAATGTTCAGCGGCTCGAGTACCAGGGTCTGTATTCAGGATGTAGGCTGCCGGGGTGGTGGGGGTGGTGGGAAACACATTGCGTGGAAACACACCTCGAAAGGGTACCCGAGGATCTCGCTGGAGTATGCCCATCAGCTGCTCTGTATCCATGACTCTAGCTGGCGTAGTCACACAGGACGTTTCTTTGCTGATCCACGGTGATGACGTTATCAAACTCGGCGTAGCAAATCACGTTAATGGTATGCATTAGAGCTACCGAGAAACGCAGTTCCAACCGTAAGTTTCCTTTCTTGAGCAAGGCCAGTTGATGATCGTGTTCCAAGGTTGGGGTGAGGTCGAAGGCGAACAAAGTGTACCCACGGCTAAAGTCTCGTCGAGTGATGGTATTTCCTTCGTCCTGATTGTTTTGTCCTGTGGCTGTAAACAGGTTCAGGTAGCTCCGCACATAGTGATGGTTACCAAAATCGGGTTGTAACGGACGGGCTGGAATTTGATGGCCGGCCACGTGCAGTGCCAAAAAGTTGAGGTTGAAATGTTGAAAGTTGAACGGATTCTCACTCCACTGTCCATTGAAAGCGGTGTTGGTCACACACGCCAGGGTAAGACGTTTAGGGAGATCCCCTAGAAATAAATTTTCACGATTGGCCATCATCGTACCTGCTGGCACAGAGAACACCTTGGTCTGTACGCGTCGGATGGGGTACAGGGCTGGTTTTTTCGATAAGGCTTCCATGTGACTCAGCAACACACCCTGTTGCAAATCCACCGTACGGACAAACAGGGCTGCATCTTCTATGATCATCTTGTAATTGGCAGCATTTCCATCGGCCATCAAGGCGAAAGTGGGTGCGGAACGGATCAACTTGATCTTGATGGATACACCGTTCATCATGTAGCGGTCTTGCAGGAACAGATCGGCGTGCAGTCGTCCCATCATATCGATGGACTTGCTAGTGGCTGTAAACTGTCTGCGATGGCCGAACCCACCATTGGCAATGGTGACGGCATCCATGGCTCCGGGTGTATCCTTGTACCCCAGCGAGGCTTGCAAGTGTGTTTTTTTGGCATCTTCGCCGTACGACAACAGCGTCTCGATGTAGGCTGGGTACGGGTACGTATTGGTGGACGTACTGATGAGTTTATCGTTCAGACGGATATCCACCTGTTGGAACAAGGAGTGCAGCCAAAGATTCACCGGGCCTACCACCGCATCGTCCGCCATGGGCGTCCCGTCGTTGTCCACTATTTTGGCTTTCACGTACAAGTACGTGTGGGCTAAATCCAGGTAGGCCGTATCTTTGTTTTCAATGGTAAATTCCAGTGGTCCCGTACCCGTCAGACTAGCCAGGGGTCGATGTTCTACCCAACGTCCTTCGGCGACACTGGTCTGTGTGGGTGGAATAGTCCACAAATCCAATTCACTGTTGGTAGACGGACACGACTCGGAGTGAATGAATGCCATTATGCGAAGATGTCTCTCCTACCCTTCTTCTTCTTCCGGGGTGTGCGTCGTCGGTGTGTCGGTCGTCGAATGACTCTTCGCTGTGCCCGTGATTGTCTTTTAAGGGCTTTGGCGATCAAGACGCTGCCTGCTTCTTGGGCCCGTCGTTTCAAGGCTTGTCGGGGTGCCGTGCCTCCCAAGACATCACCGGCCACGTGCAGTCCACTGCGTACCGCTTGTTTACCCACCGCTTTGACTTCCCGTGTCATCAAGGGCAAGAACGTTTTGACGATGCTGCCCAGTATGTTACCCAATCCGTGACCCCACCGCTAAAGATGGGCAAGCTACCTCACGTTTGTTTCTTGTAGTAGTCGGCATAGCTGGCCGTATGGCACTGGTAAGGCACGTACATTATACGAAGTGAGGAGAACGTGCTTGTCGGAAATGAAGTGTCAGCACCACTTTCCCTCGTTCGAATGCGACCGGGTGTCCCGTGTCATCTCTTATATCCACCGTGATCGTGTTGATATCGGTATGTCGTACGGGCAGGTAGAGTATGTGGTTGAAACTCTGGGTGACTTGATCGCCATACTTCTTTCTAATGGGTACCACCCGTAACAGAGGTGTGTTCACATCGCCCACAATATGGCTGTCCACTGCGTCCGAGTAGACGTAGAGTCCGTACATACCCACTTTCATATCCATCACAACGTCACCGTTGTCGGTGGTGGGACCCGCGTAGATGTTGCAAGGGAGACCTAACATTTGCTGTAGCTTAGGACTGAGTTCCACACCCACGTTGGGGCTGAGCAGGATACAGGCCTTGTCGTTGTGTGCGTTGACATCGAAGATCACGTGATTCTTGAAGGGATAGGCTTTGAGGGGTCTTGAACTATTCGTCACCTTCCGTAGAGACTTGTAATTCAACAATGTGGTCAGACCCTCTATGAACACCTTGGGGGTGTCGTATTGGCCTTCGGGGAGAGTGAGTCGGTTTATTTTGCCTTCGTAGGTCACTTCGTACCATACTTCTTTGCCTCGCACGTTGTACCACGAGTAAGGGTATTGAATATCCACCAGTCCACATTCCCACCGTCCAGGTAAATGCAACGGTTGCGGTAATTGGGTCACGCCAAGGTGTTGTCAGGAAACACATCGAGCGAACTGTTACTGGACAACGTGAGGTAAAACATGACGACTGAACTTTCTTGCTTCTGCACCTGGCTTTAATAGGGCTCCCAGGCCTTGGGCGGCTGACCTCGGCGTCGTGATCGTCGCGGTGACTTAGATCTTGGTGGTTGCAGGGGGTGGCGTGGTAAAAGGGGTGAAAAAGTAGGTGCCCGTCGTTGTGGTGTTTTGGGAGGTGACTCCGGTTCCCAAGAAGAGGGTGGTGGTGGTGGTGGTGGTGGTGGTGGTCGTCTACTCGGCGCTTGCTGCGTCCGCTGCATAAAGGCCCAACGGTTAGGATTCCCCACCAATTCTTGAGGAGTGTGTGTGTCTTTCAACCCCTGAGCAAAGGCTTCCCAGCCCGGTGGATTAGAGTGTTTGCGAGAGCGCACCGTATCGTTGATCAAATCGGTGATATGAGACCCCGGCACCACTCGGTTTCGAATAAGCAGTTCCCCCTGATCGCTCCAACCCATATCGGGATTCTGTTTCACCCGGTCCAACAATAAACGAGCCTTGGTCTTGAATGCCTTAGGGACACTGGCCAACACTTCATCTTCCAGCTGAGGTGATGATGGCGGCGGTGTGGGTGCTGGCGCTGCTGGTAGTGGTGCTGGTGGTGTACTAACCCTATATTGATCCATAAACGTCTTGTACCGGTTCAGCGTCTGATGGTAGAGTTGGATTTTCTCGTGATCGGGTAGTCGACGTTGGAGTATACTATTCATCTCTTCGTCGAGAGACTGGAGTTGTTGCACCGTGGCAGGCACGGGATAGGGTGATTGCAAACTCTGTAACAGTCGAGGTTCCACCAGCATCATTTTTTTCGTATGTTCCATGTTAGCGTCCCAAGATGGATCCTACTAACGGTCCCAGTACGGTGGCGGCTAAGGGTGCGAGGAGAAATCCACCTCGCTGTAACACCTGTTTCTTTTTCTTTAAACTGCCCGTCTCACCAGCGTTCGGAGACCCGTCTTGTGCCGTTGCAATTTCCCTTTCTGCAGGGGACTGAGAGGAACATTCCCTTTTAACATATTATGAGCGACTTCACACAAACACCGTACCAATTCTGCGTCCGCGCCGCGCACCAGGGCCCGGCCCACCTCCGGTGGCGCGCTGCGTAATACGCGGAGGGCCGGCGCGTGCTTGCGTATCCGTGCAGACATGATGAGGAAGTGAATGCTAGAGGGTTGTGTCTTCTTCTTTTATTTGGGTGTGTACACCGTCTGGAACTCTCCGGGGAAAATGTGGGTGCGCAATCGAAGTGCCGAGGGTGTCTCTTGTTTCAAGTCGATGAGTAGATACCCGTGGGCCCCTTGAGTGGCATCTTCAAAGGCTTCCCGCACAAAGGCCGTGTTTTTAGGGTACATCTGTTTCGCCAGGTGCATAATTTGTGATGCGTCTCTGGGGTTTTTGAACAAGACCACATACTGAGCATTCAAACTGATGTTCCTGTGCTCTTTGTTCTTATTGAAGAGATTCTGGACGATGTAGATGATGCTCAACCGACGTTGTTGGCTTCCTTTCGTAAAGAGACGCGTCATCCGACTGTCCGTTTCGGTCATCAGATCGTCTACCACGACCAACGTGTCTTCTGGGGTATCCTCTGGGGGTAATCCTTCCACCAAGGTGGGTCCAGGGATGCGTGTCAGTTCCTCGTACGCAGGCTGCCAAGCTCCATAACACCACACGATGCGAGCCACGGGTGGTGAAATGAGGGCTGACCCGTGTTGGATGAGCCGTTGAACGAAGTGTGTTTTTCCCGACCCCGTCGGTCCAGCGATGAGACACGTGAAGGGATGCTGCCACCGAGGATCCATAGAGTTATTTGGTGATTTGCGCCCGGCGTTCAGAGGCCCACCACCGTTGTCGTGGATCCCACCGGGGGTCGTAGTCGTGCGGGTACCGTTGCCGTGGTAAACGTGGTACTAGTCCCACTCTAGGTGTTAGCGTCGTGGTGTTGGTGGTGGTGAGTGTTATAGGTTGTCGTGGTTTTGCCCTGGTGGAAGATGATGCGGATGGTTCGCTTCTGAGGGTAGAACTAGGCAGGTAATACACGGGAGAATCCCGGGTGAAGTTCCGTAGAGGTGGATTAGTAGGACTAGACCGCGTAGTGGGCTGGATGGTAGAACCGGGTGATCTGGTAATGGTCCGCCGCGTAGTAGGAGCGGGTGTGGTGGTGGTGGTGGTGGTGGTGTTGGGTGATTGCACTTGACGTTGGGGGGCAGGACTTGGACGAATGGCGGGTAGGTTGAAACAGGATATCAGATACGCCAAATCGTAGAAGACTCCTCCAAATAAGGTACCCAGAAGCACTAGTAGACACACCACGGTACCGACTTGTCCTTTTCGAGTGCGCAGCAGTAAGGGCACATGTGCACTATCCATGGTACAACCCTAGACTGAAGGCTGTAGGCGATGTGAGGTAGAATTTATAGCCGTTTCATGTCACGGGTTGAAACCCAGGAATTAAACGAACTGGGCCAACCTTGCCATTTGACGAAATGATAGGGGATGCCACGTCGACGTTCCGTTTTCAAAATCTTTTCCACCGTGTAGTAGTCTTTCCGTGTTTTCACTATGGGTTGTAATTCTGCCTCGTAAAACGTGCCTTGCAGTGTTTCTCCTTGTAGATCTTCCAGTTGATAGACGTGTGGGTGTCGAGGGTTATGGCGAACGATGACAAAGTGCTCGTCACTCCAGTTGGGCAAGTAACTTTTCTCAAATTGCCCTTTGACTTTACTGATCCGTACCACATCTCCGCGTTTGTAACGGGGTGACGTGAGTGGACTGGGTTCTATCGAGTACAGCGTACGGCGCACTTGATGTTCGTTGCGTTCCGTCACATCGAGGGGAGCCCGCTGGATACTGCGATGATAGGCTCGATTGTACCCTTGGACCAGTTGAGGTAGCACATCGATGTACCGTCGGGTGTTTTGGGCGGTAAAATACTTGTACATTCGTCCTTTGAAGGTCCGATTGAATCGTTCCACCACAGAGGCTTTGGTCTCGTTGTACGTATGGAAGAAAAACACCTTCTGTTTGTTAAGAAAGGCTTGAAAGTGGCGGTTGAGAAATTCTGTGCCTTCATCCGTTTGCAAATAGAGGGGTTTGCGTCCCGTCTTGAAAATCTGCTGGAACGCTCGTACCAGATTCTCTCCTGTTTTGGTCCGGATAGGGAGCACCCATGCGTACTTGGATAAAATATCGATACAGGTCAACATGTACCGATGTCCATCATTGTGGGTAGCAAATCGACTCATATCGACCAAATCGGCCTGCCATTGTGCGTCTATGCCTCCTACGATGACTCGGTTACGGCGAAAATGTCGTCGGGCTGCTCGATGTAAGCTATAAGTGTCTTTGGTTTTTAACCATTCTCGAACTTCAGTTCGACTGATGCCTTGGGAATGTGCAGCTCGAGCGAGCGCTCCCACAGCGCTATAAGCGGCTGGACTGGTGGGGTTGTAATACAAATCTGTTAACACCTTGTTCACAGTGGTACGCCACGTGGATTCCTGCCGGCCGGCCTTGCGGGTACTCCCACCCTTTCGGGTCCGCCTCTGGGTACCCCTCTGCGTCTTCCTCTGGGCTGCGCTGTTGTGTGTTCGCTTCATGAGTAGACACTGACACTCTAGCCTGTGTGCACCCTATAGATATAGTACTTCATCGACAATGGGGACTACTTTTTCCAAGGCTGTCCATAGATCAGGGTCCAGAGTAAAACCACCCTGGTTCAGACAGAGGAGTCGAGCAAAAAAGGCACCGCGGAAAATGTAGACGTCGTCACACAGGTGAATGCTATCACCGTCCAGGTCACCCAACAACACCCGTTTCAAGGTAGTCCAGCCTTCCGGTGACAAAGAGACACGCGCTTTGGGTTCAGACGTACACCAACACCTACTGTCGTCATCGATGAGCTCCACTCGTTTGGGGTACAACAATAGGGTGCAGCCAGGTGTAAGAGTGCGGGTAGCCACAGAGTTCGCGTCGCGGTGCAGTAAGTCGTGGACGTCGGGGATAATAGCTTTCAGCGCCTGCCATAATGCCGGACGAAGTGTGATATGGGGACCACCACGCTCTTCTAACCGGGGAAAAAAAGAATCATCTCTACCACTTCGTAGGTAGACACCTACTCCCACGTGCATGAAATCGACTTCGGGCTCTTTTCCCTGTAACAACCGTGTCAATAGAGTCCATCCTGCTAGGGTTAAACATAGCTTCACCTCTCGGGGTTGTTCTTCGATGAGCTGCAGGTGATTGTCATGGACGATCAGGGTGACGTGGGTGGTGAGTTGGAACAAGGCAAGCTCCCCATCTGCTCCGTGCGCTCCCATGGTGGTGAATGACAAAACACCGACTAGGGAGGCCTG
>JAVTVY010017121.1:0-62920 GCA_036873755.1 Hanleya hanleyi | reverse complement strand
CCCGTCAAAGCAAGCACTAGCGTGGACACGGCTAAGCCCAGCGCAGTGAGGATGCTAACAATGGTTACCCCCTGCTCTCTGAACAATGTGCGAAGTCGCTCAGCCAGGGTAGTGTCTTCGTTCAGGACGCGGTTTATCGTCTCACGGATTCTGTTAATCTGTGAGCGAAGAGCCTCCCGACTGGCAGTTGCAGCCTCAAGGCGGGCGGCCCGCTCATCCTTTAGTTCTCGAACACGCTCCGCGACGCGCCTTCGAGAGTCTGCGTCATCTGCGTCAGTCTCATTCAGTGTTCCTTCCTCGAGAGCAATGCGGTCATCCAATGCTGACAGCTTGGCCAGGTTGTTGGTGAGCTCACCCCGAATGGTCTGGAGGGCTTTGTCAAGCGCACGCAGCTCTCGGAGATTTAAAGGGGGGTCGCTCATGGTGCCGAGGACTTCATCGATTTGCGCGTCCGAGAAGGCCGTTTCCATTTTCTGAACAGCGTCTGTGGCTACCTTGGCTCTTCCGTCGAGGTCCTGGAGTTCAACGTTTTCGACCGCCGCTGCAGCCCCACCAAGCTCTTTGCTCGCTGTCTGTAGAGCTACCACAGCCTGAGGGGGCAGCATTCTCGATGACTGTCTGCGCCAGTCTGTAAACCCTAGTTCATCCCGAATCGCGTTGCTACCGCCACGCACCCCAGCTACCGTGGACAGGGAGAGAGGTCGGCCTGTACGAAGGTTAATTAAGTCCAAGTTGGGGTAAGCCACAAGGCGCAGCTTCCCGTCAATCGTGAGTTCAAACCTCGAGTAATCCCTACCTAGGTTAGGAGTAAGCC
Source organism: Hanleya hanleyi (assembly GCA_036873755.1). Classification (NCBI taxonomy): domain Eukaryota; kingdom Metazoa; phylum Mollusca; class Polyplacophora; order Lepidopleurida; family Hanleyidae; genus Hanleya; species Hanleya hanleyi. The sequence continues at coordinate 62,106 of JAVTVY010017121.1, read as the reverse complement.
CCCTCTCTGCCTGGTAGTTGTAGTAGTCATCGACAGCTGTCTGGACTATCTCTCGCTGAAGAGAGACAGGGCGCTCACCTTCCTGCGCTTGCGCGTCCGAAGGGCCCACTCTGTCTGTTGACAAATCGACATCGTCCGTTTCCTCATCCCTCCTCGTTTCTGTCTCGTCGAGACGGCCGGTATCAACATCATAGTCCGCCATATTGAATAGTCCGCCATATTGAATAGACACAGCTTATCACTTCAACAAGATGGCTTCTTCACAATACGGTCGCAAGCTTAATCCCTACCGCAGACTTCGTGAGCCACTTGGGATCAAGGGGGTTCGCCAGACAGTTGTGATCACAAACAACCCCAGCACTATCGATCAGAACCAACAGCTACTGGTGCGATTTCCCAGTCTCGGAGCGAACGATGTTATCGTTCCGGGGACCGCCCGCCTCGCCTTCAACATCGAGCTGAAATCATCCGACGTGAATCGAACCGTGGTTCAGAATTTGGGCCGCGCAATCATAAGGAAGACAACAATCAAAATCAGCGGCAATGCGGTTATGAGCATTGACGACTCCGACGTATACTACTGCTATCGCGACCTGTGGAAAACAGCCAACGAGCGCGATAATGCAGTCTACCAGGGTATAGATACTGGCAGATCCCAGAACACGACAAAGCTTCGGGTTGGTGCCGGGGACGCTGAAAACAAGAAAACAGATAAAGCCATAGCGCGGGCATATGGCAACCGCTTCTTTGTCCCGCTTGACTTCGAGTTGCTGGATAGCCACATGCCTTTCTACCAAAGTGCGCTTGGTGATCGTCTGGAGTACGAACTGACATTCAACGACTACAGTCGCGTGATCGTCGCAGAGGATGATGAAGCCGCCAGTTACAATATTGACAACGTCTGCCTGGAGCTCGAAATGGTCACGCAGAATGATCTCGCTAGATTGATCCGAACCCAGTATGCAGGACGCCTAGCCATCCTCTACGACAGGGTGCTCCGCCACCGCAAACTGACACTTAACAAGTCTGACACTCTCTGGAACATCAACGTGAACGTGCCCGCTCGCAGCATTCTTATGCTGTTCGAAGAACCTGTCCCCTGGAAGCGCGACACTGAGGACTTCTATAATCCGCTCATCACGAAGGTAGAGGTGTGCATCGAGGGGGTGCCGAATCAGCTGTACAGTCAAGGACTGAGAGCGCACCAGCTGTGGGATGAGACCAAGAAAGAGTTCGCAGCCGCTAGTAAACGTCAATTCGAGGTTGCAATGGCCGCAAAAGACCTGGATCTGGCAGACGTCTCCCTGGGGGAGTTCTTGACCGCAAAATATGCACTATGGCTGGATCTGCGAGTCACGGACGATGACGGACTACATGGGAGCGGCCGAGGAGTGGTGAATGCCAGCGAGGGAATCACTATCCAGATCACAAAGGAAGCTGAGCCGGCCGGCGTATTGAACGTTTATCTGTACATCGTCATGGATGCACAAATGAATATCGAGGATGGCCGACTCAAAGAAGTGCTCTATTAATGGCGCAGCCCCGCTGCTTCCCAAAGACCCCCACTCCGCTATTATATGTGGCCAGACAGGGTGTGGTAAGACGGTTTTCGCCCTTGACCTGCTCGAAGGCCACTTCCGTGGTGTCTTTGAGCACATCGTCATCCTTTGTCCCACGATTCGCTACAACAGCACCTACCTATCCCGACATTGGGTCTGGGTTGACCCAGAGATCTACATAGTCGACCCCGGCGAGCGTCTCCACGACTATCTGCGAGCATTCTATCGCCTATTTGCCGGAGAACACACTTTGTACATCATTGATGACTGTGCCGCAAGCAAGGCTCTAACCAAAAAGAAAGACAGGCTGTCTGAGCTAGCCTTCAGTGGCCGCCACACAGAGCAGAGCGTTTGGGTGCTGACCCAGAAGTACAACTCGGTCTTGAAGGATCTACGAGAGCAGACGCGATGGTGCGCCCTTTTTCACTGTAAGGACCGCGATTCTTTTGAAGAGTGCCTCCGCGAGAACGATGTTATTCCAACAAGAGATGGGCGACTCAAAACTAGGGCGCTGCTGGCAGAGACAAAACATGCAAAACTCCTGTTAAAAACTGACCAGCCGACTGCATATATGGTTGTTGTTTAGGCCGTAAATGTTGTTAGTGCTACTGCTTTGCCAGATTCTTACTCTCGGAGCCTTCGTGTATATCATCTACGAATATACTAAATTGAAGAGATACGTAAGTCATAGTATGAACCTTTGCCAGCAGTACGCGCAAGTGATACGGGCCACGCACGTAGCAAACATGGATTGCGATGAGATTATTGACGAGCTGTTGGAAGAAGAGGCCGGCGGTCGTGCAGCCAAGGCGGCTACATCTAGTTGCCACGACGGCGCAGAAGCTGGAGCCGCAGGGTCTCGCTCAAGCTCCGTAGGGGCCGCCGGGACGACTAGTGATAGTAAACGCGAAAGACTAGCAGCGTTGGCCGCCGGAGGACAGGCCAAGGAGTACATGGGGAGGGTCATTACACCGAACCAGGTCGAAAGCCTGGACGATGGAGAAGTTGACAAGCTGTATGCTCGCTATGAAGCGCGCTTGGGAGCTAAGATGACCAAGACCTTGGGGACAGCTGCACTTCAGCTCTATGCCATGGCAGCCAGCTCTTTGCTCCCCATTCCATCTGAAAATCAGTCAAAGCTCGTTGCTGACCTAAAAGATGATTCCTTCGTTGAGCATGCGCTAAGCAATGCTACCTGTCAGCTATACCACCGCTTTGGAATGCTCTTAGCACCCCTGACCACATTCCTTACCACTGTTAAACACTGCCAGTTTGGACACACATGCCCCCGGACATATGCGTCTACGTTCGATGATGACGGAGGTACTGGAACCACAAGCGAATCAGCCACCGGTGACAGTGACTCGACAGACCCTCAGTCAGGAAGGGACAGCGCCTGATGAAAGGAACCCTAAAAAGGTGGAAGCGGGACGAAAGGGCGCTGCCGCGCGAAAGGCCAAACAAGAACGACTGAAGATGGAGCTCAAGGAGATCAAGGAACGTCTTGCTCCCACAGGGATGGCACAGGCTGCCGAGACGACCACCACCAACACCGAACCGACCGTCGAAAACGCACAGAGTGCTGGACCACAGTGGGCTCCTTATATACTATGCAGTCTAGGAATTGCAGGGGCTCTGCTCGTGGGATACAGGTTGCGCTCGCGTGCACTTTCAGGATCGCCGCTTGTGAGAGAACCAATCGATCGTCGAGCGGCAGCGCGCCTGACGCCAGTCGTCCCGACCGAAGCTACGGGGGCCGAGCATTTAAAGGATCCTTTCCGTACGCAATAATGAAGTAACAACAGTAGCCGCACCGGAACAGCGTATAAAACATGGCCTCGATTGCCTTGCTAGTGGGTGGAGCTCTGGCCAATGCTCTTGCCTTCAGTGGGTCGAATTACCTCTTTTCAAAGTTACGAAGTTCGGGTATTGACGAAGAGCGGAAACGTCATGACAAGGCTATAGAACAGCTCCAGGCTACACGGGATGCATGGACAAAAAAGCGAACCGAAAGGCTTGACTGGATAAACGAAGAGCTCCGACGACAGGGACACGCCGTTCGCACATTCCATGACATCGATGCCGCAATCCGCGAGTACTCACAAGTCACGGGCAAAATACTTGACCCTCTCGGCCCAGAGCCACGTCTTTCAGACGTGTACGTACCATCAGGTAACCAAAAAGACCGGGAGATCGCCTTTGTCATTCTAGGAATGGGCGTGACAAGGCTCGTAGCCTATAAATTAGCCCAATATTAGAGACTCACCTCTTGGAATGTCGGCACGACAGCAGCTACAATGGGTCGTGAAACGAAAAAGCTTTCCCGACGCCTCGCGGGGCACTACTACAGCCCGAGCGGTTACTGGAAGGGGCTAGCGGCTATCAAGAACCTCGCCGCAGCAGCCAGGGTCTCCGAAGATATGGCCCGAATATGGCTCAAGAAGCAGGCCATTTGGCAGATTTATCTTCCGCGCCCTCGCCATGTTCCACGCCCGCGTTTTGGTGTGAAGATGCCGAACGAGGTTCATCAAGCCGACCTGCTCTTTCTACCACACGACCGCTTCCCCCGTGGTCGCAAAACCTACAAGTATGCGCTCACGCTTGTAGATGTGGCATCGCGCTACAAGGAGGCCGAGCCTCTGGCCACAAAAGAAGCCAAAGAGGTCGCTGACGCTCTCTCCCGCATCTACAAGCGGAGCCCTCTTAGCTGGCCGAAGCTTCTTCAGGTTGACCCTGGGCGCGAGTTTATGGGCGCGGTGAGCCAGCTACTGGCCAAGCATGACGTTTCTGTCAGACGCGGTCGTGTGGACATTCATCGGGACCAGGGGATCGTGGAGCGCTTTAACCGGACCCTGGCTGAGCGGTTGTTTGGGCACCAATACGCCCAGGAGATGCGACTTCCGTCGGGGGCGCGTTCAACGGAGTGGGTGGCTCGACTGCCTGCCGTCGTTAGGGCCCTGAACGGAGAAGTGACCCGCCTCACCGGTAAGAAGCCTAAGGATGCCATCAAGCTTGTGGCTGTGACACAAAAGCCTTCTTCTGTTGTTGCTGGTCGCCCCATTGGTCTCAAAGAGGAAAAGCTTCCCTCTGGTGTTGGCGTTCGGTACCTATACCAGGATGGGGAGCTGGAGGGTGGAAGACGCCGTGCGACTGATCCAGTGTGGTCCCTCCAGGTGTACCGGCTTGGACGCTCGGTCACGAAGCCTGATGAGCCTGTCCTGTATTATCTGCAAGATGGTCCTGCTCGTGGGTTTGTCCGGGAAGAGCTCCTTGCGGTGCCTCCTGATACCCAGCTGCCGCCGGATGGCGTGCTTGCTCGCTGAGTACCGCACCCCCTCGTTTTCGGTTGCACTCTAGGCAACAGAGGCGCACATTTCCCTTGCAGTGCCCCTTGCTGTTATCCAGCCTGTCTACGCTGAACTGCTGCGTCTTTGGGTTCGTAGGCCCAGAGCATTTCGATACTGCACGCAGCGCAGCGATTCTCTTGGCTCTCTTTGAGCCGCAGGACGTAGTCCACCTTGAGATTGAAACCATGGCTTTTAGCATGGTCCTGGCGCTTGTAGGACACAAGCTTCTTCTGGATGGCCTTCCTAATGTCGTGCTCTGTGGGTTGCCTGACCTCAGTACCCTTTACTGGTGGACAGGTTACCCGTTCTAGCTGGTGCATATACTCCACACGGGACACGGCCAGGTATACTAGGTTGGACCACTGGAGATAGTCGTCGATGATCCAGACCTTCTGCGGATTGTGGATGGTGAGACCTTGCGAAGAATGTACTGTCAGCGCATAGCCGAGGCGCCAGTCATCAGATTGTATCGCCCCCTCCACAGCCTCCTTTGTGACATATTCGACGTCATTGAGGACAAGCTCTTCTTTTCGATCTGTGCCTGGTATGGTGACCATTATATTCTGTTTCCTGCTGTCTTTTGGGTGGTATAGCAGCGGTACTGGGGCGTCTGGGAATTTTTCCTTGTGTCTCTGGAGCAACAGCTCCTGAGCCCGGTCTCGGACCGTCTGGCGGCTGGTTAGGATAAGGTCCTCAGGCCTCCACCGCTCCACAAACCGGTCCCACCCTAGGCAACACGGGAGTGCCTTTCGCATCTCCTGGCACTGGACCTTGTCAGTCTTGAGGTGGATGCGATTTTTTAGGGCTTTGAGGACATCGTGTTTCGCCCTATGGTCTGCTTCGATCTCTTCGTAGTAGTCTGCCTTTTGTCGCAGCCAGTTATGGGGCATCTCTCCAGCGATTGGTGGAGGCTGGCCCTGATCACCGCAGCAGACGACCTGGACCCCACGCTGCTCTAGCCAGTCCAAGAACATCTCAAGGATAGGCATGGGCACAGTGCAGACCTCGTCCCAGATGATGACACGCGGGATGAACTTTTGGCCCATGCGGTCGGGCGTCCAGTCATTCTGGCCGCTCCACCGGAAGAAGCTGTGGTAGGTCTGGGCTTTGACGTCTCTGCCTCTCATCCCCTTCGCGAGGCGGTGGGTCGGGGTGAACACCAGTGGGTCTCTCGCCCGGAAGAGCTCGATTGCTCTCGTGGTTTTTCCGCTACCCCCTCCGCCGTTGAGGTAGCTCAGCCGGTGTCGAGTCAAGGGGTCATCGTAGTGTGGCGCGGTGCTGGGTGGGAGGTTTTTTCCGTTGCCTTATATACTCTATCTTGGGGAGGTATGCAGTGTGTTCCCGTGGCATGTACAGCTGCTCACCCTTGTCGCGCCACTGGGCTGAGGATACTGGTGGAAGGTATGGCTCATCGAGCTGACAACATGGGCACCATTCCGATCCACAGTCACAGCTTGTGCAGCGCGGTCTTCTGGATATAGAGGCTGTCGGTGGCCACCCGGACAGCCTCCTCGGGTTCGAAACGCTGCAGCATAGCGACGAGGTTTATATGGGCATAGGCAAGCATGCTGGCCCTCAAGTGGGTGTACTGGGGCTGCGAGCCGTCGTAATATGTTAGAATGTGGCCTAATGGACATCTTTTGGGCGCGCCAACCAGGGTACCGCTTCGGCGGGTGTCTCTCACGAGGAAGTCCAGCTCACCCTGGTCGGTCACAAGCCTCCGGGTCTTTTGCCATCGGCTTTGCTACGCTGTGTGAACTTTCCGATAATGCTGCAGCCCTGGTCGCGGTCCTTTGGAAGCCAGACCTCAGTTTGTTTCTTGAATGCGATGATAGCTTCACAGACCTTGAGGTTTTTCAGGAGACCAGACTCTGTAAGAAAGGCAAGCAGGGGCGTTGGGGCCCAGCCCTGCTCTGCGAAATGCCTTCCGAACCAGGCAGGGATGACGGGGTGGACTTTTTCTTCAAACTCCCTGGACCTCGGCAAAGCCGGTGCTGATATCCTGAGGAAGGGGCCGTTAATCGAAACACGGGTCATGCGGTGGGTGGGGTGCCCAAACCGCTCGAAATATGGCTTAGCCTCACCTTTCCCTCGGAAGCTGGCGGGGTAACAGGCTTTCATGTCAATGCTGACGATGTCCCTCGTATCGTAGTCCATTGCATTCCACAGCCCGCCATGGCCGTGTTCCACACAGGCCTTCTGGATGTCGTCGAGGAGGCCGGACGGGGTCGGCTTCCAGCCGTTGTGCTATTTTGCCATGATGCTGGCTGCGTGGTTCACGCCGCAGGTCCGGTCGGCCAGGGCCGCGTCTCCCAATATGGCACAGGCTTCTTGGAGTTTTCGGTGGGCCTCCTGCGTCCTGAAGGTGCGACCGTCTTGGAGCACAAACTGATCGACGTTGAGCTGTTTATCTCCACCGCCGAGAAGCCAGACAGCTAGTGGCTCATCCTGAGTGGCCTCTCTGATTGCTTCCCAGACGTCGCCCTCGTAGGTGTAGACCTGCCTGGAAGCGGGAAAGTGCAGGTCTTTGGACCAGGCGTGGCCGTTGTGGCAGATAAGTTCTATGGGCCGATGGTAACCATTTCCACCTCTACCATATTTGCCGCTGTTGTAGACGTCCTCGCCGGCAATGTCCCGCAGGATAATTGCACGTTTGAGGACCTTCTCAAGCCCTGCAACGTCCTCGACCGCGGCGCCTCTGTTATGGACCCTCTCCTCCCACTCCTGTATTTTCTGCCTTCTCGTGGGGGTAAGGCCCTGACCCCTGAGGGCACCTTCGAAATGCTCCACCACTCTTTGTGCAACACAGTTGAGGTCGCCATCTCTCATCAGGGCCAAATTAGCAGGGTCTGGCTCTCTGAGCGGATAGAGGCCGTAAACGACTGCAGTGACAGGGTAGGCATTATTATAGAATACCTTGTCGATGCCGGTCAGAACACCGGGCGCAGTGACTCGGGTGAGCACGACCACATCCTGTCCCTTCTTTCTCTCAGTCCTCACTGGGTCGATCTTGTCTTCCACGACCCACCCCACTTCATCTAGGCGACGCAGGAACTTTATCCTCATGATATATTCATCCCCAGGTAGGGCCCTGAGGAGCCTTGCTGCTCTCTCGTCTGTCATAATGGCGTCCACGTCGTCGATGCCTGGCGGCTCCATAACGCACCATGTAGAGAAGACCGCGGTGGCGCCGTCGGCTTCGAATTCGTCTTTGGCGTCAATAATTATGTCAACCCACCGCTCGTCGGCCGGGAGCTGCACCGGGGGAGGAACCTGAGTGTCCAGGTCGAGGAATGGCCTTTCGGGGGCTGGCATTTTTGCAAGAATCTCAGGACCTTCCCGGCCGATCCGACTGGCTAGAGACTTGGGCCACTTTCTCCTAGACCGACCTCTTTCCGTGATTCGCCGCAGGTGCGGGAGCCGCTCGGTAGGTTTCTTTTGCACCCGCTGCGCATAGGCTCTGGCTCGCAGCGAGGCCGTGACCTCGTCGTCGAGTTGCCGCAGCTCACGGGCGCGCTGTCCTTTCTTACGGAAGTCTTCCATATCACCTCGAAGGGCGGGAAGCCTTCCAGTTTTACGCGCTCGAACGACTCTCTTTAGAAACTCGGCGGCGCGGGCCTCAGCGATCGCCCTAATGAGGTCGGGTTTGTTACCCGTGGAAGGCAGCCCATATTGCTTTGCTAATGCGCGGAGCTCTTTGACTGTCTTCATCTGTAGGGTATACTAGGTGATAACATATCTGGGTCTATCTTAGCCAGGCGTCGACTCGGGTATACTAGGTGATAACAAATCTCTAAATGGAATTTACATGGGGTCTATCTTAGCCAGGCGTCGACTCGGGTATACTAGGTGATAACAAATCTCTAAATGGAATTTACATGGGGTCTATCTTAGCCAGGCGCCGAAACTCGGCCTCAAAGACCCTTTCCTTCTGCCACCATGGGTCTATCTTAGCCAGGCGTCGAAACTCGGCCTGAAAGTCCCTCCAGGCCTTAACCGTTTCTTTAACATATCCGCAGCCTCGGCACAGTGAGAGGCGGTTTAAAACACCTACCCCGCACCTGAAGCAGGGCTTTGTGCCACCGCCCCTTCGGAGCCGAGCAAGGTGGACCTTACAGTGATCCCCCAGGCAACTCCGACCACAGAGCTCCGTGGAGCTCAATGTAAGCCACTGACATGTGTGTTTACCCTTCATCGTACCTCTGGTATCTCCATCGATTCTCTATGTCTAATAGGTGGTTGCGGCGTAGAGCCTGGGCCGGCAAGGGTCGTGCCCGGCTGGCTGTTAGTTTTTACTAAACCTGGTATGTGGACGGCGTTGGTGGGTGGGCGCGGCGACCTGTAGTAGTTATTACTACTACAGATTCATTATTAGTAGGGCATAGGCTATGGCTGCGCCTACCAGCCATTGCTGATTCCGTCGTGAATGTTCGCGGGCCATGGCCTGGGAATCCTGGGTGGCTGCTAATGTCCAGTAGTAGTGGGAGATGGGTTCCTTCTCTCGCAAATCCACTTTGTTAAGGACTGCATCTGTGAACGCATGTAGGATCTCCCGTCGCCCCTCGTTGTTGTCGCCATCTTCATACATAGCCTGTACCACGGCACGGTAATCCATGAATGAATTCACCTTGGATGCATACCGTAGAATGCGAAACGCTTGGGTCTTCGACATTCCGCTGGAAAGCCGTGGACAGGTCTCCATCATTCCACAGGAAGAGTGTGGACGGGTTTCCGTCCCGCAGGTAGAAGAGTGTAGGCAGGTCTCCGACATTCCGCTGGAAAGATGTGGACGGGTCGCTGTAAGTGTGTGTCTATATAAGATGATGTTTAAAGCCGTTACTCGTATCCCCATCGATTCTGTATGTTTAATAGGTGGTTGCGGCGTAGAGCCTGGGCCGGCAAGGGTGGTGGGCCGTCCCGAGGCTCTACATTTGCAGTTTGGATTACACGTAACCCGTAGCTGTCGTGGTTTTTTTGTCCTGATAATCTCTGTCAAAAAATCAGCTCTCTGAACAGATTCCACAAAAAAAGTCGGACACCCTAGAAGTCCTCTAGGCACCCCCCTCCCTGTCTGCTGTTCCCCAGCCTATACAAAAAAAAGTCCATTCCCCCCCCCCTGCTGCTCAAACACAAATGCAACATGCTCGTTATGCAAAGTCAAGAGTTTTGTTCTCTTCATAATTTAGAGGAATTGGTATTCTTCCCAAATCATGACATGAACTTTTTATTTAATGGCTTCTCTGACCTTTTTAATAAAATTCAAAATTGTGAATAATTTTGTGAAATAAATCTTGCAAAAAATGACAAAACTATATCTTAATTATTTCTTGTTCTGCTGTTGATGTGGTCTTACAAAAGTAATTAATTGGTTATTTATTGGCTGTAATATGACCTGTATAAAATTTTTCTTGTAAGTCTTAATTCCTGGTGTCTTCTTGACATTTAACTGGAATTTTGAAGAAATATCCTTGCACTGAAATTTCACCGTTCAGTCATTATTTCACTGAAATTTCGATCACATTTTGATCTTTATTATTGTGTTGAAATTTTGCTGAGATCCCACAGAAATTTCACTAACATTTCACTGAATTTCTACCTTTTCTTTCAGTGTTATTTCAATGAAATTTTGGTCGAAATCACTGAGATCCCACAGAAATTTAATAGAAATTTCGCTGATATTTCACTGAATTTCTACCTTTTCTTTCAGTGTTATTTCAATGAAATTCCACTGAAATTTTGGTCGAAATCACTGAGATCCCACAGAAATTTAATAGAAATTTCGCTGATATTTCTACCTTTTCTTTCACTGTTATTTCAATGAAATTTTGCCGAAATTCCACTGAAATTTCACTGAGATTTTGGTCTGATTTTCAGTGCCAGGCGACGATTGGCATATGTTCGGGGGCATCAGTGCCTTCCTGTATGACCTGTCTTTGTAAAAAAAAAAACAAGTTTCTAAATTGTCTGCTATCCGGATTGAAATATACCCCCATTTGTTTTTCAAAGAATGGAGTTATGTCGAGGAAATACTCAAATCAGTTACCAAGATATGAAGGTGATGAGAAAGAAAAAAAGTTTTCTCAACATATCAGCCTCTACAATTGTCACTCATTAAAACATAGTTCTTTTTAAGCAGGTTTCAGTATATCATGGTTACTGTAAGTCCTCTAATAGAAAAGTCCAAATGTATGCTGCTATTATCATGATTATGAAGACTTACTCTAGTGTGATTCACCTATAGTGTGGTCAGTAATTCATCCCCAAACTTCAGCATTATATTGAGGAACAAGTGTACATTGAATTATTTCAGTAAAATTTTACACACAAGTACAAACTATGCATACAATTTATGCAGAACAATGGTTATTTTTTATGTAAATAAGTTCACAGATAGTTACCATAGAAATAAAATACCCGTTTTCCTTTTCTAAAACATAAATGGACAGTAGTAGTCTCACCCAATGAGGGCCTTCATACTTTGAGGACAGGGACAGCCTTTAGTGGTGGAGAGGGGAAAAACAGTGAACAACAACATAAACAATCAGTAGTTTCAGGAAACAAGATTTTATTCTCCTTCACTTGATCCCATGATAGAGAAATACATGTACATAACAATAGCTCATGAGATGCCACAAATATTCAATAGACGACAGAAATTTACTGTACAGTCCGGACAGTTGCTAATTCATTTCACGCAAGTAATGCACATTAACATTTGAAATCTAGTGCACCAATTCAAAAAAATAAATAAATAAAAGTGATGCCAAAAAAAAAGGACTTATGTTTCTGGATAAGGCCCCCTGAAAAAAAATGTTCGAGACCGCTTTGTTTATTTTGCCTTATTCTGGAAGAGACCTGATTTAGGACAATGACATAAGTTATAGTATTACGTAACCTGATGTTTAACACTCATTTTGCAACAAAGAACAGTTATTTCCAACACTTGACATAACATCAGAAAAATTCAAGGTTGGTCAAGTGGTACATGTATAACTTTGCTAGAAATTTTGCGGAAAAAATACACACATGTGATGGCTTAGAATACATGCATGCGGACCAGAAACGAAAGTCTTTTCTTTTTGGTAAAACACTACATTGTGCCATATATGTAGCAGTGCGACTGATATTGAGTGTAAAGGACCTTTACCATGTATCATAAACTCTGAAAGGCTGGACATTCTTCTACCAGAATTATTTTTGAAAATTCAAACTCACCAATCAAGTATCTAGAATCGGAAGTTATTCCATGATCTAGCACTGAGTTTTTCTATAAACCTCCACCGATGTTATATTCAATGTAATCAATCTCCTTGATAATCTCTGAGCATCCACTCACTGTATTCTGGTTGTATGGAAATGTATATGGGTGGTCGGGAGTTCTTTGTGACCAAATATCTCAAAATTGAATTCTCCCATTGTGTGTTCCCAGCACAGTCTCAGACGACTTTAGTTGCAGAGTTGAATCTGTACTTGTTGTAGAGAGACTGTAAGCTAATGCCATCTTTCTGTATCTTTTGTCGAATCACCCTGCCTGTTGTCGTGATATTCCCTGTAGCCAGGACGAGGAAAATTGCACACAGTGCAGACACCTAGTGAAGGAGAACACAAAGCATGTCAGCATGTCATTTATACATGAAGATGATCAAGGCAGTCCATTTGCCAGTTCCTAGATCATTATGCACTAGTGCACCCCAAGGGGAATGGCAGACACAGAGATCACTGTGCATGTATAAGCTATGGTCTACGGAAAAACAACAGAAAATGAGCAAAAATGCGGATTCTGCAGGATCAATAAAATTTGTCATATACCAAAATCCAGTATCAGTTCTGAAAGTTAATTGACTTGCTCTTTGCTAATCATCCCCATTTGTGCCGTTGTTATCCACAGAGCTCAGGTTATACATGTCTGGTGAAGCGCACTCCTTCGGTATGCACTGAGAAGTGATTTTGTTTAATACTGTAAATGTCTGATTTTTCGCACGGAACTAACTTTTGCTATTTTCGTGGTAAATGCATCATTTTCCGCATAAGATAGTTATTGTTAATATATCTTTGCTCTTACATTGGCATATATATGCATACTTAACAGAGTTCAATTGTTCTTTGTCTTTGTTGTGTTTGGTTTACATCTATCTGCCATATCCATACCGCAAAAAATATTCATTTCCCTTTTTCTTGGAAACAAATCATATTTTCCAGTAAAATATCATATTATCATCAGCCATTCATCTGAAAACCAAAACGGAGAATTTGACAATTTTATGTCTGCAGATCATACGAATGCATTATGTGTATAGAGCAGTGCAAGCTTTTGCTGTTGTATACAGTACATGGTGTTAGCCCCTGGGCAATGGAACCTGAAATAATTCTTCCAAGCTAATCACTCTACTGAATCGACAAGTATGATTGTAGGTAAACACCGCCGGTCACGTGTCAAATCACAGTCAATTGTAGGTTTTTCGGTACTTTCGTTATCAAGCGTGGGCGCGTGTCTGACCAGACGACAGTGACCACAGCCGAAATGAACGATTTTCAGCAGATCGATGACAGGTATGGTTATTGGTGCCCAGTCATTTTTTGGAGAGATATCGTACTATATTGTCACCAAATGTAGGGTTATAACTATTAATCCAAGTTAACAAAATTTTTTAACATTTTTGCGGCGAGAGGTGTTTTTAGGTGTTGGTAGACAGTCCATGGTAGGTATTAGCATCGAATTATAGTGAGGAAATGAGCACAAAATGAACATGTGGGAACTTACTACCTGCCTCATGTATCACTGACTCATTCCTCTCTCGATTCCTTTCACTTGTGTGCGTTTAAGAGGAATATGAACCGTTAATAGTTTATTCTCTGTCTGTCTGATATTACGACAGTCCATGGTATCATCATCGGACCGATCGACAGTCCAAGGTAGGTCAAAATACGGTCAGTCCGAACGGACGTGAACCGTGTAACCTTGGCCAATGATTCGCCAAATGGACTGTTGCCAAGACAAATGGTAACTACCATGGACTGTCGACATATCTGATATACAATCATATGTTGCCTCATTATAACATTGCAGCTGTTATACGGCTTCAATGTGAAGTGATCCAATCTACAGTTCATGGTCGCATGACAAATGGACTGGTGCATTCACCTACAATCATACTTGTTGGTTCAGTAGGGTGCTAATGACCCACACTTTGTCACCTCATTAGTTTCCTCACTAATTAGTTGAATGGTTTATCGACACATGCCTAGATCATATAACCGGACAGTTGTTTTTATTAGCTCAGTTATACTCTGTGGGGCTCTAGTGATTGGTACAACAAACAGAGATCCCTTGGGGAAGTAATGTTACTTAAATTGCAGGTTAAATCATATGAACAGTGCAAGCTGACAGCACAAATCCCACCTTTTACATTTGTTTTTACTAGACTGATGCCTACCTGCAAAAGGCATCCAGCGAAAATGCCTCGTAGGTAAAACCTTGAAAGGTAATTCCCACAAACAACAGTTCCATAGTTCCACTGTCCATAAAAACTGAACAAAATACTCTAGGACATGCTCAACCTACAGCATACACAGTGCTTGACAATATATATGCTTGTCTCATGAAATGAACATAACTGGCATCGAAAAAACTCCTTTGTATGTGATGATAATAAATCAGAATTATCAACGAATTGTCTTCTTTCGAGGCCAAAATTTCAGTATGTGAACTTCAAGAAAAAATCTGGATTTGCAGGTTTTGGATTTGGATTGAAAATAAAAATTGTCTATATGAATCACACACAAGGGATTTTTCTGATGTAAATGACACGTATCAATTACATGTACACCCCGAGGACATAAGATAGACCTACCTGCCATTCTGTACACTCCGGATGTTGAGACAGGGTATATAGTTTGTAAGCATTATATAACTGGAAGAACTGGAATGGAAGAATGGACAAAAATTATTTCAAGAAAAACATCTGTAATCAATACTTATAAATGGGCTCAGACCTCAAATATGTGCAGGGTACGAATTATAAAATATTAAGGGCAGCCATTTCAAGGCCACTTTGGCCTTGCTGGCATCTAATTACCTAGAATTTGCAAAGGGGCACCAAGGCAAACAGGGAGGGCACACAAAGCCATTGGCTTGTGCATGGCCTTGGATGTATTTCGCGCCAGGGTGCAAATTACACCAAAGGCCATGCACAAGCCAATGGCTTTGTATGCCTTCCCTGTTTGCCTTGGTGCCCCTTTGCAAATTCTAGGTAATTAGATGCCAGCAAGGCCAAAGTGGCCTTGAAATGGCTGCCCTTAACATTTTATAATTCGTACCCTGTATGTGTAAGCCATCAATCACACACAATCGTCAATGATTCAGGTTTTATTACTATGTAGCATTAGGACTAAATGAAGTGAGTGAGTGACTGGTTAGAATCAGCATTAATTTACCTTTTCCCACCACTTGTGCCATTTACTGGGACAGTTTCACGTGATATGTAGCATATCTAATATGTCTAAGCCACAACCAATAAGCTTTTCCCCCGTGACCAAGTGATATGGAAAAGTTAAACAATGAATCAGCATTAATTTACCTTTTCCCACCACTTGTGCCATTTACTGGGACAGTTTCACGTGATATGTAGCATATCCAATATGTCTAAGCCACAACCAATAAGCTTTTCCCCCCGTGACCAAGTGATATGGAAAAGTTAAACTCGTAGTCTGAGGGATGCACACATTTGAACAAATAGAGTAAAACAAAAATTATACATCTGCAATTGAGCTGAATTGATCAATGTATGGTAAAAAGGCCATGTTTTGGTAGTTTCCAGTAGAAATTTTATGTACCTGTAATCTTTTGTACCTTTTTTTCTAGTGCTTGGTCAATTTATCATGTTTACCATCTTACTATATTTTTAGTAACTATTTATCTAACATGTCCAAGAGGCAAGAGTGGGGTTCTTCAATACTCCACCGATCATTGTTCACCAGTAATTCTGGTTGAGATTTGCTTTCCAAAAATAACTAGAGCATAGTCTGAGGGATGCACACATTTGATCAAAATGATCAGTAAGGCTGCTTACAAGATACCCCCCGTAAGGCATAGATACATGGTGGTGGTTAACGTTTCACAAGTAAGTTGAATGGGATTGTGGCGGTGGAAATGATCAGTAAGCATGCTTACAAGATACCCCCCGGATGCACATTTGATAGAAATTGAGGTGTATTTGTAGTGGAATATAAGTATACATGTTATAGTAGTTTACGGGTAAGTTCATTTAGAATGCGTTGGGTGGCAGCACGGTATGTAACTAGTTGACAATGAGACCTCGCTCGGTTGGAATGTGGTTAACGGATTGTCAATGCATGTGTCATGACGATACTCCGATGAGTTCAAAGGATTGTTCTGAAAATTGATGTTAATAATGATTGTTGTGAATGGGGTTATGCAGGCATATAGTGTTTTACCTAACTGTCATGACTGTTGTTACCACTAGAACCGTGTAGACTTGAAATGGGCCGTTGCAACAGATAGGCGAATTACTGTCATCTGGATAACCACATTGAAGAAGAAAAGGAAGTAAATGGGAAGTGAAATATTAAACTTACTACCTGTAGACGCATATGCGACATCCCAAGCTAGGTCTCATGGTATGGCAGCTACATACAAAATTTGAGAAGAATCTAATCAGCCGTTGTCAAGTTATGCTCCAGAAATGGAATGTTACGGACCAACTGACAAAATTCTGCCCATAGGTGGCGCCACCTGTAGACGCACATGCGCCAAATGCAATCCCAAGCGAGGTCTCATGGTAAGGTAGCTACATACCAAATCTGAGAGGAATCCAATTAGCTGTTGTCAAGTTATGCTCCGGAAATTAAACATTTATAAACAATGTTTCTATTTGTTACTAAATCAAACCTGCTTTAATTTCAATGCCTTTAATCTCCATTAAAGTGCACAATCAAACGTAGAAAACGGAAGTAAACTAAAAATTAACTCCCCTAGGAGAGAGTTATCCGCCCCTAGGAGAGCTCTCACTCTTCCCAACGTGGTTACTATATAAGCCAGAGCCAGCCCATTCTCGCCCTCTTTCTCATTGTAACAAACCGAGACCAGTAGTGAACCAGGCCGCGGTACGAGGGGACGGACGGGAGGGCCCATTAAATTAAAGCAGGTTTGATTTAGTAACAAATAGAAACATTGTTTATAAATGTTTAATATTTGCTTCCTAAATCGTAAACCTGCTTTAATTTCAATGCCTCAGTACCAACATATGGAGGAGGGAACCTCGGCCATGTAGTAGATTCAAAAGCAGGCTAAGTAACCGCTGGGAAGAAACAGACATGGGTATAAGCATGAGACATCAATAATCAACAATTGAAACCCTGGTCAAAGACGTAAAAGGTTAAAATGTGGATAAGATACAGTTGTACTTATCTCGCATGTCTACATCCATGTAGCTGTGCTCGTGGTGTGGTAGCAACTCTACCAAGATGTCAGAATCCTGTGCCACTAAAGCTGTAGGTCTTCTTGGTAGGCATTTGTATGAAACTCTTGGGGCTTCGCCACTGGAAACATACATGCAGGTACTTGGCTGTACCTATAAGCTTCGGGTGAAGCATAACTGTCCGGGCTTAAAGGGAGCCAAGCCACACCATGGAGGTTCTACCGAGATCTGCGTTAACTCGGACCGCTGGAATCAGAGTCCAGAGTGCCCCATTACACCATAGAACCACTTCTCCACCATGGAGGTTCTACCGAGATCTGCGTTAACTCGGACCGCTGGAATCAGAGTCCAGAGTGCCCCATTACACCATAGAACCACTTCTCCACCATGGAGGTTCTACCGAGATCTGCGTTAACTCGGACCGCTGGAATCAGAGTCCAGAGTGCCAATCATTACACCATAGAACCCTTCTCAGTCCACAAACGTCTTACGTCCAACTTGTCTTGTGAGTTGGGCGTAGGTGACGCAGCTGAGATCATCCAGAAGGAAATCAGATTCAACCTGAAAGACACAAGCAAAACCGGGTAAGGAATACACTCACCATAGTGTCAGGCATCTAGAACGATGATACATCTTAGGTTGATGATGGGAGGTTCAAGGCCGTCCATCTGACTTTATAACTTCCTTCATATATGATCAGGATAATGTCGACCAACGATATAATTGATAACGAGATGAGATGATACAGCAAGTTGCAGATTTGCTGCGATGATCCAAAATGCCGCCCCCCCCCCTCTTTTTTGCAAAATTTACTTGACCACGTGTTGGGCGGCTATGAGCGGCCCAAGCGTGGTCATCCTATCTGACTGGACTGACATATCTCTCAGATAGAAATTGGTGAACGTGGAGTTCGACGTCCAGGCACAAGACTGGACAATGTCAAGGAGGGACAGGTTCTTCCATAAATCTCAACAAAAGAACCCTGGCCGGTAATGCAGAGGGTAATTATGGAGTAGTAATAGAAGATACTAATCTAACTTATCTTTTGAGTGTCTTCCTCCATGTAGCTGGGATGACACAGACAAGGGAATAAACATGAGACAATCAACAACCAACAAGAAAAACCCTGGTCAGAGACGTAAAGGGTAAATCATGGATTTGATACAGTTGTACTTATCTTGAGTGCCTCCATCCATGTAGCTGTGCTCGTGGTGTGATATGCAAACTCTACCAAGATGTCAGGATCCTCTACCACTCGGGTTGTTAGGTCTTCTTGGTCTTAGAGGGCGCCAAGCCACACCATTCTCAGTCCACAAACGTCTTACGTCCAACTTGTTTTGTGAGTTGAGCGTAGGTGACGCAGCTGAGATCATCCAGAAGGAAGTCAGTTTCAACCTGAAAGACACAAGCAAAACCGCAGTTAAGGTAAAGATTAAACTCTCAAAGTGTCAGACCTCTTAGATTGATGATTAGAGAGTCCATGGTCGTCTATCTGACTTATTCCTTCCTTCAAAGACGATCACGATGAATGTGGAAAAATGATATACTTGAGAGATGAGATGAGATGATACAGCAAGATGGCTGCCTTGCTGCAATGGTGACAAATTTTGTCCCCCCCCTCTTTTTCTGAAAGAACTAACCACGTGCTGGGTA
Organism: Hanleya hanleyi; assembly: GCA_036873755.1. Classification (NCBI taxonomy): domain Eukaryota; kingdom Metazoa; phylum Mollusca; class Polyplacophora; order Lepidopleurida; family Hanleyidae; genus Hanleya; species Hanleya hanleyi. The sequence continues at coordinate 43,110 of JAVTVY010017121.1, read as the reverse complement.
GCCCTCAGTGGCCCAAGCGTGGTCACACTATCTGATTGCACTGACATATCACACAGATAGAAATTTGTGAACGTGGAGTTTGCTGTCCAGACACAAGACTGGACAATGTCATGGAGGGACAAGTTCTTCCATAAAGGCCATGTGTAGCGATGGCACAAATCTCATGGGAAGAAGCAGTATACAGTAGTGGGGAGGCGTCAATGGAATTTTCGTAATGTCATGCATTGCAGAACGGGCGAAACAACTGAAATAACAGGCGCCGAGAGCCGCGAGCGGAATCGGTACGAGTAAGATAGTGGCGAATGGCTCGTACAGAGCATAACAAAAAGGTCGCCAACGAGCCCATGTAGGAAGTCTGAAAAACGCAGGAATAGAGTACGACCGTTAAGCGCACGAACCTAAGCGAACAGACTCATTAGGCAATAAATTCCGGAACGGAACAAAAAGAAAATGCGAGACCAATCTGCCGTCCCAGTAATGGAAGATCTCTCAAAAACATGAAGTTCAGACATTCAAGACGCCAAAGCAAAAGCCGCCAGAAAAGCCACCTTGTAGGACACAGCTTTAGAGAAGCGGATAGAAAGGGTTCAAAGGGCGGACGAATCAAAGCACACAGAACCACACCGATATCACAATTCGGTAACAGTAGGCGAGTATGACGCGACTGTAAGGCGACGGTGCGAATAAGCGCAGAGATATAAACGTTAAGGCTAATGTCGGTACCAGAGGTAAGACGTAACACCCTAGAGCAGAACGAAACCCTTCAATGGTGCTAATAAAAAACTACCTATCCCGGTGAAGCAGGAAGTCAGCAACGAGGGAAATAGAGACAGAGTCGGAATCGGCATAATGTCCTCGTCACCAGGACAAATAAATCCGCTGCAGAGACCGAACCCTAAACAACGAACGTAGTGAGTAAGGTCCTGCAAAGAAATGAAAAGCCCTAAGTTGATGACAGAACCATAATGTCAAAGTTTAACAACTGGTGCAACCGTCTATATGGGAAAAAGGTACTTGAAGGAGAAAGTCGAAAAACTGTCCCCAAGTACACCCCGAAACACATTGTGTCGTTTAAGCACAATCCTAAAGCAAACGGATCTCAACACAAACTGTTTGTGTGTTAAAGTCAACATGGTTCTGAGTTAAACCAAAAATCAACACAAATCTGTGCTGAATTCAAATACCAGCGTCTATACCGTCATTGACAATCCAGGCGACGTCCATCACTATCCACGTCCATAATCCAAAGACCCATTCCATTCTCCATACAACAGAATTAGACGAAATACTGTTGATTCCAACAACAATTTTGTTATCTCAACACAAAATCGGAATCAAAAAATGCTTGAACAAAACTCACTTCGTAGAGTAATGACGCACCTAAGTAAATCACCATGTGAAAAACCTGAGAGGGACTGATACAAATGGAAGGATGACGCTAAACGGACGGACTTCCACTCCCGCCGACGACCGACGATGGATCATCGAAGGAAGTGCCGAAAAACGAGGAAAAATGGATATAAAATATACATCTCACATATGAAGCAATGACGTGAAACACGGCGTATGGCGTACCAGAACGTGGAAAAATGAGAGAAACGTTGTGAGTGATAAACAACGTAGCGATTTCGCATTCGCAACATAATGTACATACATGCTCCTAATAGAGCAGGATACAAACTTATAAAAGTACACGACGTAACGGCGAGAAACGACGTACAGGTGAGCGAGGACAACGAGACGACATAATGTAACGTCGTAAAGGTGCAAAGCGAGAAAAGAGTTGCAACATAGTAACCCCGAAACCGATTGTAATTATTTTCCATCTTTTAGAAAATAGAAACGCAGTAGAGATGAACACATTAAATGTTCCTAGCGCTAATCACACGTAAGCTCAATGAGCTAAAAGGTATAATGGATCTTTGTGTCAGTGAACATGAATACTGTAATAGTGAACATGATTACCTTATGACCTCTCCCGATGTAATTTGTCTCCTGTACATGAAAATCAGTACTGGAGTTTTATAAGGAGAGAATATCAACATTTACAAACAATGTTACTATTTATAACCCAAAAATAGTCACAGCACCGACATCCAGAACAAAGAGATTTCAACGTAACCGAGAAAATCCTCAAAGAATTTAAAATTCCCGAAGAGAGGAAATACATTTAAAGACTCTCGCCGGCAGGAAGGTAAGGATATTAAAAATTTTGAATTTGAAATGACCTAGCGCGAACAAGCTGTCGAGAAGCAGAAACGGTAAGTTCATTGCTAAAGAGCAGTGTGATGTTCTTGTAGACTGTACCGATAATCAAGAAAACTTCACGAATTTACATGTTCCGTATCGTCGAACGAGAGTATTTCTAAAGATTTCCCGGAGAAATACACTCACAGAATTGTTTTAACAGTATACATGTGACATTTACAAGTAAACTTTTTACCATGTGCCACACAATGTGACTTTTGGCAGCATTGTTGATATTGTCTAGGATTACAACAACAACAACAACACCCTCACGCTAACAATTTTAAATTTTCTCAGAGAGAAGAAATAAAAATAATGCTCAACTCCATCTGAATTATAAGCGAAATACAGTATACAGATGGGACCAACTTGGTGAGAAACAAACAATTCACATGTAAATAACAAATTTGTGTATCAAAGAATAGCACAGTTTCACAATAAACAGTGGGTGAATAGGATTACATACTCACGATAAACCAACACGTGATCCCTTTGTTGATCGACACACCCTTAATCACATAAAGAGATCAGCAAAGAAGCTCATTAAAATGCAACAAACAGTCGTGGTAAATAGGGTTGAGTTGTGGTTACGTACACAAATGCAACAATCACGTAAACATGAGAGGCAGATAAAACCTCCGTAAGTTCTCTCTTGAAGACAGGATATCAAAATCACATAATAATACTTGATATAACAAGAGATTACCTTCTTGGTAGAACCAAAGAATTGAATGCATGAAGGTGAAAAACTACCAAAGTCCGAACAAAACATACAACAACAACATGGAACATTGACGGACTGCTTATAAAGAATCGGATTTCCCCGGCGGGGAAAAACGACCCCCCCGCGTCAAACGAGGGTAGTACTCACAATCCTGGTAAAGATTTATACAACAATTCAATGGATAAAATCATGAATCAACGAAACAAGTACATCACAATAGGCTCACATACTGACCGAAACAAAACGGAATGTTGAGAGCCAATAAAAGCCGACATCAAACACACCGGGTCGCAACTCAATGTTTGTGTGGAAACGCAATATTGAATACACACTGCCCTAATGCAGGACTGTGTTATTAGTTAAACATGAGATTTCATAAAGACTTTTAGAAAACATCGTCAGACGATCATTTCAAGAGAATTTAAAATCTCCGCCAAAAGCAAAATATTTAGCGACGTACGTCCGAAGGCACTAAACACGTGGCCGACTCAAGCGAGTCCAACATTCGCCCCAACAAATAGATCGGGAAACGGAATTAAATAAACTATGTCCAGATTTAACCGGCAACGGAGAAATAGACACACGACGATGTATATTTGCTTTCTTCTTTTTAGAAGAAACATGTGGTACCGATAGACAAAGGCGAAATAACATGTGGCAAAGAATTCTTTTGCCTAACGGAGACAATGGAATGCACCGGAAAGACCGACTTGGTCTTTGTTAAGCCGGACAAAGGAACGGGTTTGGGATCGACCCTAGACAAGCCGTGTGAGCGTCCAATGGGGGACAAAATCTGCCCGCACGTACGACAAGGAATAGTAGTCGGAACCTCAGACATAATAATACAATAAGGAAGTTCCGAATAACAAACAAAAGTCACACTTGATAAAGGATATACCAGCGAAACAACAACCAACGTTGAAAATTGAATCTAAACACTTCCTAGATGTGCACTGCTCGAGAGCAAACAGGAGAAAGAGGACGAGAATGGGCTGGCTCTGGCTTATATAGTAACCACGTTGGGAAGAGTGAGAGCTCTCCTAGGGGCGGATAACTCTCTCCTAAGGGAGTTAATTTTTAGTTTACTTCCGTTTTCTACGTTTGATTGTGCACTTTAATGGAGATTAAAGGCATTGAAATTAAAGCAGGTTTACGATTTAGGAAGCAAATATGAAATGTTACGGACCGACAAGAGAAAGTTTTGACCCTAGGTGGTGTAGACGCACATGCGCCAAACGCAATCCCAAGCGAGGTCTCATGGTAAGGTAGCTACATATCAAATTTGAGAGGAATCCAAGTAGCGGTTATCAAGTTATGCTCCGGAAACGAAATGTTACAGACTGACATGAGAAACTTTTGACCCTAGGTGGCGCCACCTGTAGACGCACATGCGCCAAAAGCAATCCCAAGCGAGGTCTCATAGTATGGCAGCTGCATACCAAATTTGAGAGGAATCCAAGTAGCGGTTGTCAAGTTATGCTCCGGAAACGAAATGTTACGAACTGACATGAGAAACTTTTGACCCTAGGTGGCGCCACCTGTAAACGCACATGCGCCAAACGCAATCCCAAGCGAAGTCTCATGGTAAGGTAGCTACATACCAAATTTGAGAGGAACCCAAGTAGCGGTTGTCAAGTTATGCTCCAGAAATGAAATGTTACAGACCGACATATGAGAAACTAGGTGGCGCCACCTGTAGATGCACATGCGCCAAGCGCAATCCCAAGCGAGGTCTCATGGTAAGGTAGCTACATACCAAATTTGAGAGGAATCCAAGTAGCGGTTGTCAAGTTATGCTCCGGAAACGAAATGTTACAGACTGACATGAGAAACTTTTGACGCTAGGTGGCGCCACCTGTATACGCACATGCACCAAACGCAATCCCAAGCGAGGTCTCATGGTAAGGTAGCTACATATCAAATTTGAGAGGAATCCAAGTAGCGGTTATCAAGTTATGCTCCGGAAACGAAATGCTACAGACTGACATGAGAAACTTTTGACCCTAGGTGGCGCCACCTGTAGACGCACATGCGCCAAAAGCAATCCCAAGCGAGGTCTCATGGTATGGCAGCTGCATACCAAATTTGAGAGGAATCCAAGTAGCGGTTGTCAAGTTATGCTCCGGAAACGAAATGTTACGAACTGACATGAGAAACTTTTGACCCTAGGTGGCGCCACCTGTAAACGCACATGCGCCAAACGCAATCCCAAGCGAAGTCTCATGGTAAGGTAGCTACATACCAAATTTGAGAGGAACCCAAGTAGCGGTTGTCAAGTTATGCTCCAGAAATGAAATGTTACAGACCGACATATGAGAAACTAGGTGGCGCCACCTGTAGATGCACATGCGCCAAGCGCAATCCCAAGCGAGGTCTCATGGTAAGGTAGCTACATACCAAATTTGAGAGGAATCCAAGTAGCGGTTGTCAAGTTATGCTCCGGAAACGAAATGTTACAGACTGACATGAGAAACTTTTGACGCTAGGTGGCGCCACCTGTATACGCACATGCACCAAACGCAATCCCAAGCGAGGTCTCATGGTAAGGTAGCTACATATCAAATTTGAGAGGAATCCAAGTAGCGGTTATCAAGTTATGCTCCGGAAACGAAATGTTACAGACTGACATGAGAAACTTTTGACCCTAGGTGGTGCCACCTGTAGACGCACATGCGCCAAAAGCAATCCCAAGCGAGGTCTCATGTTATGGCAGCTGCATACCAAATTTGAGAGGAATCCAAGTAGCGGTTGTCAAGTTATGCTCCGGAAACGAAATGTTACGAACTGACATGAGAAACTTTTGACCCTAGGTGGCGCCACCTGTAAACGCACATGCGCCAAACGCAATCCCAAGCGAAGTCTCATGGTAAGGTAGCTACATACCAAATTTGAGAGGAACCCAAGTAGCGGTTGTCCAGTTATGCTCCAGAAATGAAATGTTACAGACCGACATATGAGAAACTAGGTGGCGCCACCTGTAGATGCACATGCGCCAAGCGCAATCCCAAGCGAGGTCTCATGGTAAGGTAGCTACATACCAAATTTGAGAGGAATCCAAGTAGCGGTTGTCAAGATATACTCCGGAAACGAAATGTTACGGACTGACATAAATTTTTGACCCTAGGTGGCGCCACCTGTCGACGCACATGTGCCAAACGCAATCCCAAGCGAGGTCTCGTGGTATGGTAGCTGCATACCAAATTTGAGAGGAATCCAAGTAGCGGTTGTCAAGTTATGCTCCGGAAACGAAATGTTACGGATGTAGACGGACGGACGTACGGACGGACGGACAGACAGACGTACGGACGGACAAGCTGAAACCAGTATACGCCCCCTACACTACGTGTCGGGGGGTATAATAATCGAAAAAGTGGAAGGTAAGTTGATGAAGAAAAGTGAAATTTTGACAAAATAACCCTCCCACATAGCCTGCATTCTAGAATGCCAACATTTGTGATTCTCCCGCCCGTAGGACAGATTTTATGCTAGTCATGAACTACAAGCATATCTTATACAAATACGCCTATAGCAAGCCTTTTGGCTGAAAACCAGGTCACAGTCATTTGCTGCAAGTTTCATACCTTTACTTACATTCATTGTAGAGATATAGCCAAAATAACAACATGCAGCTTCGCAAAAAGATCGAGCCCTTTAAGGTGGCACATCATTTGAGGTTGCACATCATTGGCAATGCACATCATTTAAAATAACAATACATTTATTAAGAAATATGATTTCTGTTACCAAGATAAATAACATTTTTAACTTCTGTTATTTTGCAATAGAGAGAAATGGATATTAATTTACCAGAGACCAATATTCATTTAGTATACATGCACATAATACAGTTACATGTACCATAGCTGTTTGTAGTGTGGTCACCAATAATTCTGTCAATAATTACAGCTAATCTCCAATCTATTATGTTATGTAATCCATCCAGTCCAAATATGTATGGGACAACACTGCCAGGTTAATCTACTTACAAGGCTTTAACTTCGTGATTTAATGCCCATTGATATATTATACCTTTACCTGAAACTTCTAAAGCTGAATCAGTTCCTAAGGGTTGATTGGAAGTTCACATTGAGTGTTTGTCACGGTTTCCACAACAGAAACGTCATGTTAGTTACAGACCGCTTAGAAATCACATAAAAGACCTTGAAGGGTACACCTGAGACAGAACCACACTGAGCTTTGGCTGGACACATGGATACAAGACTTTTGCTGTACATTTACGCTATACTAGGATGTTCGCTGATTGTTGGATGTTACATATTTCATGTATCAAATATGGACTAAGCCATTATGAATCCAGCATTGATGACCACCTAACTATACAAACCTTCAGTTCATGTACAGATTATAATGATCAATGCATATCGACGATTACTGAATGATCTAACATCCTTTATAAAAGTACTACTGTCAACCTTCATCTACAATAAATATGTTGCCGCTTTCTACTGATGAATGAACGTCTTGGATCTGATTATTGACAATTGACGATTGCTGATGTAATATCAGTAATTAATCAGTGATCCCCAGTGATGTGTTGTGAGCAGCTAGACCTCCCCCCATTACTCGAGACTCGCTCACACGCTGGGTGATAGATGGTGTGAGAACCCATGGGCTTGAGTGGATTCTACCTTCACTCAACTTTTCCGATACCCCTACATTTGCTCCCATCCTGTGAATAACTTCTGAAAACTTCAAGGTGGTTCCTGAGTTTATACCAGAAGCTGTCGCTGCTGTGCTGCAAATGCTAGGACTTCAGATGATGGAGTAGAGTAGATTTCATCTCTACCCAACTTTCCTGGTACCTCAGACTCGACACTGCGATATCAATAGTGGGTGAATTACATTAGCAGTGCCATGTAAACAAACTTTCCGGAGGCGTCCTGTACAACATATTCAAGATGGTTGTCCAAGCGATGACAATATCAGTTACTTATCTGTGCTGGAATATCAACCTGATTCCCACATATCCACAGAAGATGTACATACACTCAGCTACTCCCTGGCATCAGATGGTCAACCCGCAGCCATTCTATATCAAGGTGATGATGTAACTCAACAATTACAGAGGTGCAAGTCCGACAGCAACAGTCAAGTTCGAAAGCCTACACATTTGTGCCAGTAAATGCCTGAAACTTGTGAAGGACCAACATAAAACAAACATATCTGTAAGTACAGTCACGTTTATGTTTTGTCCCATCATTCTATTGTTTATAAATAGCTATTTTTATGCAATAATTATATGATTATTTTCACAAAATGGCAAACTGGAAGTGTAACCGGAAAGTCTGTAAGAAAGATGCTGTAAACTTAACTGGGATTGTACCCTCGGTGTCCCTAGTGACACCTTTGGATGCCAACTCATCTATTCAAATATCCATTGGTAATACAACTGCGACGGCATTAGTTGACTCAGGTGCAAGTATTTCCTGTCTCTCTGCCAATCTTTTATTCAAAGTTCACCCAAATGCCAAAATTACTCCAAGCTCGGTGGTTGCTATCAAAGGTGTATGTGGCGAGGTACATTCTGTTTTGGGTGAGGTGACCCTCAAATTTTTTGTTGACAATGAGGCTTTTAAGCAGAAATTTTGCATTTTTTCTAGAATTCATAAACCCGTTATCTTGGGAACAGACTTTTTGCAAACTAACAAAGCCAAAATTGACTATGGTACAAATTCCCTATCCATTGATGATGGAAGGATCAATACTACCTTTGTAGGTACTCTGAAATCTAGGTATCTGTCAGATCCTAATACCTTCTCCAGCACTGGCTTCGCCAAGACGCTAGATGCCGTTATTATACCTCCAAATAGTGAATATGTTTTCTCTGTGGACCTCGAAAATTGTCCAAATAATTCTCCTATTTTATTAGAACCTCAATTATCCCTATCACATACTTACAAAGTTGCTGGAGCTAGAACCCTAGTATCCCCAAACCATGGGAGAGGTCTTGTAAAACTGTTAAATCCTTCCAATTCTACAGTTTACCTTAAAAAGGGCATAGTCATAGCAACATACACATCTATTGACCTTGACAGCATATCACAATCTTTCAATTATTCTCCATCCACACCACACAGCATCAACATTGCTACAGAGAGCTCTTGTCACATGACAACAGAGTCAGATCACATCACAAAAGAACTGGGAATCACATTAGATGATAGTGACTTGACACCAAAACAACATGAAAGTCTGCTTCAGTTTCTGTCAAATAATAGGGACATCTTTGCAAAAGACATGTCAGAGCTAGGTAAAACTGATCTCCACTTTCACCAAATCGATACAGGGAATGCCAAACCTATTTCATCTAGACAATATAGACAAAGCCCACATGCCAGAGAAACTTCTGCGAAAATCATTGATGAAATGGAACAAAATGACATAATTGAAGATTCAACAAGTCAGTGGTCTTCACCTACCATACTTGAAAAGAAAAAGAATGGTCAATATCGCTTTGTTGTAGATTATCGCAAATTGAATGCAGTTACTGTTCCAATGTCCTTCCCTTTGCCCTCACTAGATGATGTCATAGACACAATATCACACTCTGAAGCACAAATTTTCACCACATTAGATCTGTTCAGTGGTTTTTGGCAGGTTCCAATGCATGAGAACTCGAAGCAGAAAACTGCCTTTCTGACGGCAAAAGGCAAAAAGCAGTTCAAAAGATTACCCTTTGGTTTAATGAACGCTCCACTAAGCTTCCAGTCTTTGATGACGCGGGTCCTTAGAGAGCTCAATTATTCAACCTCATTGGTGTATATAGATGACATCATAATCTTCAGCAAATCATTTGAACAGCATCTCAGAGACCTTCATCAAGTATTTCAATGCCTTCGACAAGCGAAACTTACTTTGCAACCTGCAAAATGTCATTTTGCGACAAAGAAAGTCCTGTATTTAGGACATGTTATCTCAAAGGATGGTGTTCAAGTAGATCATTCTAAAACACATGCAGTTGCAAGTTTTCCAGTTCCAAAGAACCAAAAAGGTGTAAGAAGTTTCTTGGGTCTCTGTAATTATTACAGAAAGTTTGTGAAAGGATATGCAAATATAGCAGCTCCTCTCAATCAACTTCTTCACAAGGACACACCTTTTCTTTGGACCGAATCTTGTAACAAAGCATTTAACATGCTTAAACAGGCTTTGATCTCGGCTCCAATTCTAGCATTTCCAAATTTCTCGAAACCTTTCATTGTTTCAACGGATGCTTCAGATACAGCCATAGGTTTTGTGTTAAGCCAAATTGATGGCGATGGTCGAGAGCATCCTATAGCATATGGCGGTCGCTCACTCCATGGAACAGAAAAGAAATGGCATGTATCTGAGAAGGAAGGACTAAGCTTATTGGAATCCATTCGAGCATTTCGGCCATATTTGGCAAATTCACATTTCACTGTATACACTGATCACATAGCTCTCAAATGGTTAAACACCATCAAAGTAGCCAATGGGCGTCTGGCTCGCTGGTCACTGGAACTCCAGCAATATAATTTCACTATCATTCACAAAGCAGGCATAAACAATGGGAATGCTGACGGATTATCACGTAGGGAGTACACTGGTCCTGTTGTCGAATCTGATCAAGAAACAATGGTTTATAATGTCAATAAACCAATTGAAACGACGAAAGAGCTTACAACTGTAACTTTTGAGTATTCTGAACAACAATCACCTCTTTTCGATATCAAAAGTATAGCAGAAGTTCATGCCAGTGAAGCAATGGTTACAGAAGAGGAAATTATTCAAGTTAACCTGCACCATAATCCTTCTCTACGGTCTCTACAACGTAACTGTCCAGATTTGAAACCAATCATAGACTACAAATTACATGACCAGGTCCCTGATGACCAACACAATGCAAAAGTGCTTACAGCTCTAGCATTTCATTTTGAGTTGGACAATGGCATATTATATCATTTCTCGTATGGTAGAAATAAGAAGGACCAAACAAAACAATTAGCAGTGCCTCAAACTTTAAGAAAGGATATTCTTCAGTCCTACCATGATTCAGTGGTTGGAGGCTGTCATCAAGGTCAAGAACGTCTATTTGCGTCAATCAGAGCCAAATATTATTGGCCACGTCTGTATTCCGATGTGTGCGACTATGTGAAAGCATGTGAGATTTGTCAACAAATTAAATCCACACGCAAGAAATCCCCAGCACCTTTACGACCCTTGCCTGTGGAGGATCTTTTCAGTAGGTGGCATATAGATTTTATTGGGCAAATTAAACCTGTCACACCTGAGGGATACACAAATATTTTACTTGTGACGGACAGTTATTCAAAATGGCCAGAGGCTTTTCCACTCCGAACCCAAGAGGCACATGAAGTTGCAACTGTGCTGTACCGTGAAATCTTTACAAGGTATGGAGCCCCAAGAACTCTTGTGTCTGACCGTGGAAAGAATTTCATGTCAAACCTTATCAAAGCCATTTGTGAGTTGTTCAAAGTAAAAAGGCATTACACCAGCTCATACCATCCCCAGAGTAATTCCAGTTGTGAGAGGATGAATTCTTTCATTGAACAATCTATCAGAGGTTATATTAACAAAGACTACAAAAACTGGGCTGCCCTCTTGCCAGGCATCATGATGGCCTATCGCCAGTCACCGGCAACACAATCTACATTACAGTCACCATATTTCCTTTTATTCGGTCGTGAAATGCGGACACCTATTGATATCGAGCTTTTGCCCAAGCCAAAGTTAGCAGCAAATCACAGGGAGTATCTATCCAAACTCATTGAACATCTAGATATCTCAAGAACTATAGCAGCTCAAAATATTAGGGAAGCTCAAGAAAAGGGTCGTAAACAGTATGACAAGAAAACAGTGCATCCCAAATTTGAACCTGCACAACGAGTTTGGCTTTACTGTACCAAAACCGAAAAAGGAGTTTCTCCCAAGCTCGTGAGAAAATGGCTGGGCCCATATTATATAACCAACATTGGTCCAAACTTCACATACAAAATCAGAAGATGTTCAGATGACAAGGAAATGAAGTCAATGATTCATGCAAACCGGCTGAAAGCTTATATAGATCCTAATTCACAACCACAATACACCCCTTCTGAGCTCCAGGGTTCCAATGATGAATTAAGTCCTCAAGAGATTCCAGAGCAATCTCCCCCATTATCCCGAAGCCCGAAGCAAACAAATAAGCCAAAATCAGACCCATTCCCAAAACCCAACACCATACCCCACACCAAACCTCTCAAACCAACCCAGCCTAATACTCAGACTACACCATCCAAAGATGCAACCACCCAGCCACATCACATACCCACCAATGTTAGGGGTAAAATTCTGCCTAAGGAGATTGACCAGATATTAGCATCAGCTCGATACAAGGATCAAATGGTATACAAAGTTAAATGGGTAAACAAGGTCAATCGCCCTTCATGGGAATATGGATATAACATACCTGAAGAATCACGCAGGAATTTTCATACCCTAAGGACAATGTCTGGCAAAAAGCGAAAACGTCCTTTACGTGTTCACACATTCTTTGACAAGGCACCCAATAGCCAACATAATTCATCAACACATACTGTTACTTCTTTTGGTGTTACAAAACAATGCATTCCTGGACAGATCATCCGTCATATTCATGCTTTACATATCCATAACAACAAATTGTATGTAGGTTACCTTAAATCAAACAACCCTGCTGATGTAATGTGGGTAAATGCCATAAAAGTCAATCCTGTCAGAATAGGCACATTTTTAGACAGCGCCCTTGGAGAATTACAGGAAGATGTAAGACATTCCTCAACACCCACTGGTGTTTTATATGCAGAAGACAATTTTAGGAACCCAATCAAATCATGCAGGAAACTTGGAAGACAGTTCTGGTATCAAACATGTCATGATTATGTTCCTCTACGAAAATTATGGAAGCCCCTGGTAAGTTTGCCATTCAACCAAGTAAAAAGCTTTTTGACCCTTGTCGATCCAGCTCCACCACCACCACTGCTGCATGATCAAGTCTGTTAATTTTTCTGATCAAAATGAACCTTGCGGCTGTTACAGGTACGTCAACTGTTAATGGTCTCAAGGTGAGGATGACAGTGTTGGGGTGACGACCCATGCTGCATTCTTCCAAATCAATGTTGTTGTTTAGTACAGACTTGACCAGTCATCAGATTTTTGTTATTACCCTCAAACTATAATTTCCAACATTATACGTACGGCTTAGTTTCACTGCTCTTCTGCTTTTATTTTTATCAAACTAGTATTTCACAAGTGAAGAATTTCAATTAAGAATTCACCCCACATTATTATCTTCAGCCAACATTACATCATTTTGTAGTATGTTCAGTTCTTTACTAGTATTTACAGTTAACCAATAACAGCATGTAAAAAAAAAAAAAAAAAAAAAAAAAAAAAAAATTATATGGACAAACACTTCCAGTGTTGCCATGTTGTCTTTATTTTCCATATAGATATACAGTACCTATAAATCATGTACCTTCAATTTTTTTTCCTCGTGGGACAAAACTTGTGACTGTACCTTAAGTTTTATTCTTTTCCTTCTTTATGTTTAAACTAAGATTGGACTATCCCATCCCACTTTCCCATGTATTTACATGTATTCATATATTCATTACTTAATCTCATTTCAGCATTTTACTCAGTCAATTAGAACTTGAATTTCATCCTTCACATCTATTCAGATATTGAATACTAATGGACCATTGTCCTTCAAATTCTTTACATATTTTTGTAGACATTGTGATTCAAATACATTATCATCTTCTACACATGATTTCAGTCTTTTCAGACATTGTAATGCTAATAATATCATTACCTTCTATAAATGCTTTGCGTCTTTTCAGACATTGTAATGCTAATTATATCATTACCTTCTACAAATGTTTTGCGTCTTTTCAGACATTGTAATGCTAATTATATCATTACCTTCTACAAATGTTTTGCGTCTTTTCAGACATTGTAATGCTAATTATATCATTACCTTCTACAAATGTTTTGCGTCTTTTCAGACATTGTAATGCTAATTATATCATTACCTTCTACAAAATGTTTTGCGTCTTTTCAGACATTGTAATGCTAATAATATCATTACCTTCTACAAATGTTTTGCGTCTTTTCAGACATTGTAATGCTAATTATATCATTACCTTCTACAAAATGTTTTGCGTCTTTTCGGACATTGTAATGCTAATTATATCATTATCTTCTACAAATGTTTTGCGTCTTTTCAGACATTGTAATGCTAATAATATCATTACCTTCTATAAATGCTTTGCGTCTTTTCAGACATTGTAATGCTAATTATATCATTACCTTCTACAAAATGTTTTGCGTCTTTTCGGACATTGTAATGCTAATTATATCATTACCTTCTATAAATGTTTTGCGTCTTTTCAGACATTGTAATGCTAATTATATCATTACCTTCTACAAAATGTTTTGCATCTTTTCAGACATTGTAATGCTAATTATAGCATTACCTTCTACAAATGTTTTGCATCTTCTCAGACATTGAAATGCTAAATGATCACTACATTCCATAAAATGTTTGCATATATGACTCCATTCAATGTTACAGCTAACTTCCTATAATTAATTGTATTCACTTAACCACTGGGTCTGTGATGATATTGTATATATCGCCTACAGCTTGTTGACTTTCTATGAGTGAAATTGACAGTTAATTTTTATGGTCTTACACTTACACCATGATAATGATCAGGACAATATACTGATGTTAGATATGTAAATTTTAAACGCTTGTGTATGTGTACAGGTTTATAATGTGTACAGATCTTTTTCTGTAAATACTTATCTGTTCACAATTCATCCTTGCACATTTTCATCAGGCTATGTCAATAACTGTAGATTAACTTATGCCTGTCTTTTGGAATTTCCGGAGCAAATTCATAGAAGCAAGGGGGAAGTTGTTACCAAGATAAATAACATTTTTAACTTCTGTTATTTTGCAATAGAGAGAAATGGATATTAATTTACCAGAGACCAATATTCATTTAGTATACATGCACATAATACAGTTACATGTACCATAGCTGTTTGTAGTGTGGTCACCAATAATTCTGTCAATAATTACAGCTAATCTCCAATCTATTATGTTATGTAATCCATCCAGTCCAAATATGTATGGGACAACACTGCCAGGTTAATCTACTTACAAGGCTTTAACTTCGTGATTTAATGCCCATTGATATATTATACCTTTACCTGAAACTTCTAAAGCTGAATCAGTTCCTAAGGGTTGATTGGAAGTTCACATTGAGTGTTTGTCACGGTTTCCACAACAGAAACGTCATGTTAGTTACAGACCGCTTAGAAATCACATAAAAGACCTTGAAGGGTACACCTGAGACAGAACCACATTGAGCTTTGGCTGGACACATGGATACAAGACTTTTGCTGTACATTTACGCTATACTAGGATGTTCGCTGATTGTTGGATGTTACATATTTCATGTATCAAATATGGACTAAGCCATTATGAATCCAGCATTGATGACCACCTAACTATACAAACCTTCAGTTCATGTACAGATTATAATGATCAATGCATATCAACGATTACTGAATGATCTAACATCCTTTATAAAAGTACTACTGTCAACCTTCATCTACAATAAATATGTTGCCGCTTTCTACTGATGAATGAACGTCTTGGATCTGATTATTGACAATTGACGATTGCTGATTTAATATCAGTAATTAATCAGTGATCCCCAGTGATGTGTTGTGAGCAGCTAGACCTCCCCCCATTACTCGAGACTCGCTCACACGCTGGGTGATACAAAGCTAGATTCATAGCTGGTTCTAGAAGCTGCACCACCAAGCTTCTTTCAACCCTATCGACGAGGGCCCTTCAGGAGGTAAAAGCATTTTGGGAAAGGTATTGCGCCACTATTTGTAAAAACTCTGGCGTTGAATGTATGTGGATATTAAAAAAATCAAAATGTTTTACGGAAGAACTTGATGCTAAAGGTCACATACCGTACAGACATGTATCCACATGGGATTTCTCGACTCTCTATACTACAATCCCTCATCAGGACCTTATTGACCGTCTAAGTTCATTAATAGTATCTGTGTTCAAGAAAACTGATCGTAGATATATTAATGTCGGAAGCCATAAGCATTCTTTAGCTCTACTACATACAAGAGATATCATTCATGGGATGTTTCTTTGTTTATAGAGTTGTTTGAATTTATGGGTACTAATTGTGCACCCCTGTTGGCTGACCTGTATCTGTTCTCTTATGAATATGACTATATGCAAGCGCTTTCAAAAACCGATCCATTCTCGCTGTGGGTAATCGCTATATAAATGACGCAGTGAAGGATATATATCCACCTTCACTGGATTTGAAGGAAACTACAGATAGCCCTACAGGTACATCATATTTAGATCTATATCTCTACAAAAATGAAGCGGGCATTCTCTCTCGTCGACTTTATGACAAAAGAGATGATTACAATTTTGACATCGTAAACTATCCCTTTCTGGACAATAGTATTCCAGTGGGACCAGCACATGGCGTATACATATCTCGCCTAGTAGCATTTGCTAGATCCTGTGTTAACTGTGACGATTTCAATCAACGTCACAAAACATTGTTGCAGAAAGTTATAAAACAGGGCTATTCCTTCAAGCGCCTCCACTCAAAGTTTCTCAAATTTGGCGATACATATCGCATGCTGATAGCAAAATACGAACGTAGCGTGCAAGATCTATGGCGCTACGTTTCGTAACTGTGTCTAATTCCGCTTAACCCGGGGCTAGGGGCCGTATGAACCCATGTACTTCAAGATCCTCATGGTACTCATATGAACAGTCACAATCAAAGCGTGACTGAGATACATCATTCTCTAGATGACGACTTTACAACGATTATTATGTATTAAGAATACTGATCAGCGATACGGACTTTATATTTTTGGAACATCATGATGTCTTGTCGGCATCATTGAAAACTGTTGACCGCTTCTCTCTTGCAGGAAACTAGCCTATGTTTATGTATACTATGATTGTCTTTTTTGAATTTGGTGCTAATACTGTTATATGGATATGGAATAGGCCTTTGGATTATGGACGCGGATATTCTTTAATAGACGACGGCTAAATTATGAATGACGGACTAGACGCTTGTAATCTCCACTTTAAACTAACATAACTATATGGGGGTATAGGTCCATCCTGGGAAATACACACACGTTCATTGTGATATGGGTTATTTTGACTTGTTTTTCACGTCTCGTCATTTAGAACACGATGGGAAGGGTCTCGAAGCGAAGCGGTGAAATTTTTCGAAAAGTACCGGGTATGTGTGTATATGGGTCCATATAGGCCCACTGGCCATGGGGAGTGGGATAGGTCCATAGTGGGTGGCCGTTTTGGGGTCTAGAGGAGCCCCTAATGATCCTATGGTGTCTTATTTTGAAGCTCTCGTGGAGGAACACCTGACTGGACTAATGGATCGTCCGTTTTCATTATTCTGCGCATGCGTAGTCTGGCCGTAGTATAGAAAGCAGATATTTTGGGGGTACGTGGGGGTGGGTTTGAGGTAGAGATGGACCGCTATTGGTCTCAATGGGTCGTGGGAGATATCAAAGTGAAGCTTTTGTGGGGTAGAGTCAGAATGGCGTGCTTTTTATTACAAGTCGCGAGAATCTGCGCTTGCGCAGTTGGTTGTAGTAAGTAAAGTGGCCATTTTGGGGGGTGCGTGGAGTTGTGTTTGGGGTAGAGAGGGATCATCCATGGTCCGATTGTGTCGTGGGAGGTGTTATCTTGTAGCTCTCGGGGTGTACACCTCCATTTGAGGGATGTTCGCCTTATCTGTGACGTCATCGGTGACGTCATCAGTAAGAGTAGTAACGAAAGTGGGCATTTTGGGAAAGTGCAAGAAGGTATTTGGTGTAGAGATGGACCATCCCTGGTCCGAATACGTCGTGTAGGGTATCATTTCGTAGCTCTCGGGGTGTAGACCCCGATTGGAGGGCTGTCCACTGCATCTGTGACGTCATCGGTGAGGTCATCAGTAGGAGTAGTAGGGAAAGTGGGCATTTTGGGGTAGTGAAGGAAGATATTTGGGGTAGAGATGGGCCATCTTTGGTCCGAATGTGTCTAGGGAAATGTCATCTTGTGGCTCTCGGAATGTAGACCCCGATTTGAGGGATATCCACAGCATCTTTTACGTCAATGGTGACGTCATCAGTACGAGTAGTAGCGAAAGTGGGCATTTTGTGGCAGTGAAGGATGGTATTTGGTGTAGAGATGGACCATCCTTGGTCCGAATGCGTCGTGGGAGGTGTTATGTTGTAGCTCTCGGGGTGTAGACCCCGATTTGAGGGATGTCCACAGCATCTGTGACGTCATCGGTGACGTCATCAAGACGAGTAGTAGCGAAAACGGGCATTTTGGGGCAGTGAAGGAAGGTATTTGGTGTAGAGATGGACCATCCGCGGTCCGAATGCGTCGTTTGAGGTGTCATCTTGTAGCAACTCCCGCCAACGCCAAGCTTAATGCTTCAACGCCCTGGTGAAATAGCTCAGAAGCTCTGATTGTCTAGATATTCCATGGAATTGTCACTAATTCTTCGAAATGCAGTGACGTCCGTCAACGCCCGTCGTTACGCCTTAACACTCTAACATAACGCCTTGACGCCATGATATAGACCAGAGAGAGAACAACAACAACAACAAGGGTGACACATGAGAGAACAACAACAAGAAGTTTTTTCCATATAGTTTATTCTCCCCAATGTTACATCATACCCACGCTGGAGGAGCCGCGTTGGGTATGTTTGCAACTCAAGAAGACTCTTGTTCAATCAGAGGCCATCATTTGCATCTGTCATATTCGTTCCTGTCCGTTAGATGTATTCTTGTCCAATCAGAAGTCTCCATTCCAGAAAGTTCCATCTTCGGCCATGTTCGCTCTGAACCGTTTGTTCTAATCATCGTCGGGCAGGCCAGGATACCGTTGAGGCAACATATCCTCAGATAGTTGTTTGCGCATTCTGCGTATTTATCAGTGCATGGGTGAATACATTCATACGATGGGAAGATCCCGTAATTTGGTCACGAAGAACGTAATATTGGTCACCCTCTCTACGACACACTGGGTGTGAGGGCGCTGTTCATAGGCCCATTCCAAGACATGCAATTGGTCCACTTGGTCCAGCACGGGCTGTTGCGACGCCCGGTTATTGATGGTAAACGGTTGGTCAAATACCCGGATGTTACTGCTCGTAAAAGTATCGGACTTGGCCGGTCTCCTTATGCTGCAGTACATAACCTAACGCCAGATTTAATTTGAAGGACGTAGCTTGGTCATTGAAGATGGCCTTGCGCATGTTCATTCCTATATGTACAGACACCACCACCACCACACACTACCACACACTACGACACACCACCACCACCACACCTCAACCACCACCACCACCACACACTACCACCACCACCACATACCAGTTCTACCACCACCACACACCACCACCACCACACACCACCACGTACCAGTTCTACCACCACACACACCACCACCACTACCGCCATCACACACCACCACCACCACACACCACCACCACCACCACCACCACCACACACCACACACCATCTCCTCCTCCTCCTCCTCCTCCTCCTCCTCCGGGCGTTGACGCCCGATGGTGGTGGGAGCTCCAGTGTGTCAGAGCTCTTGGAGCTCAGAGCATGGAAGTGACGTCATCGTTTTACATCCGGGTCTTCATCTTAAATCCGGGTTTTTCCATGTTTACTCTCACGTGACCGGAATAGGGAAGTTGTCACAAGACAGGTGGCGCCGCCAGCGCTGCTCCGATGTGACGTCATCGTACGCAGGCACACACACACATACCTGGTGCACCCTGTACCCTATAGCCCGTAGGGCATAGGGTACACCAGGGTGCGGGTGTAGCGACGCCGGGTTAATGATGGTTATCGGCTGGTCAAATACCCGGATGTTACTGCTCGTAAAACTATCGGACTTGGCCAGGCCAAGTCCGATAGTTTTACGAGCAGTAACATCAGGCCAGGCCAAGTCCGATAGTTTTACGAGCAGTAACATCCGGGTATTTGACCAGCCGATAACCATCATTAACCCGGCGTCGCTACACCCGCACCCTGGTGTACCCTATGCCCTACGGGCTATAGGGTACAGGGTGCACCAGGTATGTGTGTGTGTGCCTGCGTACGATGTCACATCGGAGCAGCGCTGGCGGCGCCACCTGTACTGCAGCATACGGAGACAGTGTCTCCGTATGCTGCAGTACATAACCAAACGCCAGATTAAATTTGAAGGACGTAGCTTGGTCATTGAAGATGGCTTCGCGTATGTTCATTCCTATATGTACAGACACCACCACCACACACTACCACACACCTCCACCACCAGCACACCACAACCACCACCACATCACCACCACCACCACATACCATTTCTACCACCACCACACACCACCACCCCCACACACCACCACCACATACCAGTTCTACCACCGCACACACCATTACCATCACCACAACCGCCACCGCACACCACCACCACACACCACCACACACACACACCACCACCACCACACACCACACACCACCACCTCCTCCTCCTGCTCCGGGCGTTGACGGGCGTTGACGCCCGATGATGGTGGGAGCTCCCGTGTGTCAGAGCTCTTGGAGCTCAAAGCGTGTGGAGCTCAGAGCATGGAAGTGACGTCATCGTTTTACATTCGGGTCTTCATCTTAAATCCGGGTTTTTCCATGTTTACTCTCACGTGACCGGAATAGGGAAGTTGTCACAAGACAGGTGGCGCCGCCAGCGCTGCTCCGATGTGACGTCATCGTCCGCAGGCGCACACACACATACCTGGTGCACCCTGTACCCTATAACCCGTAGGGCATAGGGTACACCAGGGTGCGGGTTCACCAGGTATGTGTGTACGCGCCTGCGTACGATGACGTCACATCGGAGCAGCGCTTGGGGTGCCACCTGTCTTGTGACAACTTCCCTATTCCGGTCAAGTGAGAGTAAACATGGAAAAACCCGGATTTAAGATAAAGACACGGATGTAAAACGAGGACGTCACTTCCAAGCTCTGAGCTCCACACGCTTTGAGCTCCAAGAGCTCCGATCCAAGAGCTCTGACATACAGGAGCTCCCACCACCACCGGGCGTCAACGCCCGTCAACGCCCAGAGGAGGAGGAGGAGGAGGTGGTGGTGTGTGGTAGTGGTGGTGTGTGTGGTGGTGGTTGTGTGTGGTGGTGGTAATGGTGGTGGTGTGTGGTGGTGGTAGAACTGGTATGTGGTGGTGGTGGTGTGTGGTGGTGATGCTGGTGTGTGGTGGTGGTAGAACTGGTATGTGGTGGTGGTAGTGTGTGGTGGTGGTGGTGTGGTGGTGGTTGTGGTGTGGTGGTGGTGGTGGTGTGTGGTAGTGTGTGGTGGTGGTGGTGGTGTCTGTACATATAGGAATGAACATGGGCGAAGCCATCTTCAATGACCAAGCTACGTCCTTCAAATTAGATCTGGCGTTTGGTTATGTACTGCAGTATAAGGAGACAGGCCAAGTCCGATACTTTTACACGAGCAGTAACATCCGGGTATTTGACCAACCGTTTACCATCATTAACCGGGCGTCGCTACAGCCCGTGCTGGCCCAAGTGGACCAATTGGATGTCTTGGAATGGGCCTATGGGCCCCAACACCCAGTGGGTCGTAGAGAGGGTGACCAATGTTACGTTCTGTTACTAACCTATGTTAAATTACGGGATCTTCCCATCGGATGAATGTATTCACCCATGCACTGATAGATACTCAGAATGCGCAAACAACTATCTGAGGATATGTTGCCTCAATGGCATCCTGGCCTGCCCGACGATGATTAGAACAAACGGTTCAGAGCGAACATGGCCGAAGATGGAACTTTCTGAAATGGAGACTTCTGGTTGGACAAGAATACATCTAACGGACAGGAACGAATATGACAGAGGCAATTGGTGGCCTCTGACTGAACAAGAGTCTTCCTGAGTTGCAAACATACCCAACGCGGCTCCCCCAGCGTGGGTATGATGTAACATTGGGGAGAATAAACTATATGGAAAAAACTTCTTGTTGTTGTTCTCTCATGTGTCACCCTTGTTGTTGTTGTTGTTCTCTCTCCGGTCTATATCATGGCATCAAGGCGTTATGTTAGAGTGTTAAGGCGTAACGACAGGCGTTGACGGACGTCACTGCATTTCGAAGAATTGGTGACAATTCCATGGAATATCTAGAAAATCAGAGCTTCTGAGCTATCTCACCAGGGCGTTGAAGCATCAAGATAGGCGTCGGCGGGCGTTGCTACAAGATGACACCTCACACGACGCATTCGGACCGCGGATGGTCCATCTCTACACCAAATACCATCCTTTACTGCCCCAAAATGCCCACTTTCGCTACTACTCGTACTGATGACGTCACCAATGACGTCACAGATGCTGTGGATATGCGTCAAATCGGGGTCTACACCCCGCGAGCTACAAGATAATACCTCCCACGACACAATCAGACCAAGGATGGTCCCTCACTACCCCAAACACACCTCCACGCACCCCCCAAAATGGCCGCTTTACTTACTACAACCAACTGTGCATGCGCAGATTGACGTGATTTGCAATAAAAAACACGCCATTCTGACTCTACCCCACAAAACTTCACTTTGATACCTCCCACGACCCATTGGGACCAATAGCGGTCCATCTCTACCCAAACGCACCCGCACGTACCCCCAAAATGCCTGCTTTCTATACTACGGCCAGACTGCGCAGTCGCAGAATAATGAAAACGGACGAACCATTAGTCCAGTCGGGTATTCCTCCACGAGAGCTTCAGAATAAGACCTCATACGACACCATAGGATCATTAGGGGCTCACCTAGACGCCAAAACGGCCACCCAGTATGGACCTATCCCCTCCCCCATAGCCAGTGGGCCTATGTGGACCTATATACACACCTACCCGGTACTTTTCCAAAAATTTCACCGTTTCGCTTCGAGACCCTTCCCATCGTATTCTGCATGGTGAGACGTGAAAAACAAGTCCAAACAACCCATATCACAATGAACGTGTGTGAATTTCCCAGTATGGACCTATACCCCATAGCCAGTATGGGACTATATGGGCCTATATACAGATCCACCCGGAACTTTTCGAAAAATTTCACCGTTTCGCTCCAGGACCCTTTCCATTGTGATTTTCTTGGCGAGACGAGAAAAACGAGACCCCACAACCCATAGTAACACCCACAAAAAAATTGACCCACCCCCCTCACCCATAACCAGTATGGAGCTATATACAGACCTACCCGGTACTTTTCGAAAAATTTGACCGTTTCGCTCGGGGACCCTTCCCATTGGGATTTTCTTGGCTAGACGAGAAAAACGAGACCCCACAGCCCATAGTAACACCCACAAAAAAATTGACCCCCCCCCCTCTCCCATAGCCAGTATGGAGCTATATACAGACCTACCCGGTACTTTTCCAAAAATTTCACCGTTTCGTTCCGGGACCCCTCCCATCGTGTTTTCTTGGCGAGACGAGAAAAACGAGACCCAACAACCCATAGTAAAACCCACGAGAAAAATGACCACTCCCCCCATACAGGTATTTTCCCGTATATTGTATATTGTAGAGATAAAATCCGTGTTCTGCTTTTTATTTATTTGTTTGATTTATTTTTTTCTGTGAAAACACCCCTGACATGACTAAAGAGAGCTTCACTCGACCCAATCGGTCCATGCAGCGTATTTGAAGTCTGGAGAGTTTTCCCCCGGCTCCCCACGTATTTAGGACTATTTTCTGTCCACGGGAGCTTCTCCCCAAAACCGCGGAGGACTACAATGGTTAAATGTCGCCGGAACTACTTTTGACCTCCACGTGACCGCCTTGGTGCCCCCTGGCGGAAGCTCCACGGGAACCAAGAGTTACCTCCCTGGAAAACCTGAGTTTAGATGCTTAGACTATACTACTCCAATCCTTAAGCAGCTCGCGTTTTACATCATGCGGCCATGGTTGATTCGTCAATGGGTATCGAGCGGTGTTCCAGTCAATGTTGGAGATGACGACGCCAGAGCCTGGAATAGTTCACAGATACGGTGTTCGATAGAGTCGATGATGAGGCGTGCTATAACCCGGTATGTCCGGGCCATCGACGGCACTTCACATGACAATACTGGCCACGCTTTAAGTACTGATGTTGTGATAATAAGTGTCTTGCTAAAAATGAACATCTGTTCGGAGCCGTACGGACGTGGCTAGTGCTTAGCACTATTCTGATTGGCTAGTTCAATGAGAGAAAAACACCTACACAGGATTGCAATTTATTATCCCCAATGTGACATCATATCCATGAGGGGAGGCACCCTGGGTACGTTTATTTTATGCCCCATTTGAGGAGACATTCATGTTAATGTCGCCGAAGGCTGGTCTTTCAGTTTGGGGAACGAATAACATCAAATTGATCACCCTCTCTACCACACATTGAGTGTTGGGGCGTTGTTTCTATGCCCATGTCTACGGATCCCAAAGTATCGGTCTGGACCACAGCCGTCTCTAACAAGGCACGACCGGTGATGGTGAACAGTTGGCCGAAGACGTAGATGTTGGCGCTGGGGTAGTAATTCCGCAGTTGCTCTGTGTCTTCATTACAAGCGTCTAGTTCGTCATTCATAATCCAGCCGTCGTCCATTAGAGAATATCCGCGTCCATAATCCAAAGACCTATTCCATTTTCCATATAACAGTATTAGCACCTAATTCAAAAAGACAATCATAGTATACATAAACATAGGCTTGTTTCCTGCAAGAGAGAAGCGGTCAACAGTTTTCAATGATGCCGGCAAGACATCATGATGTTCCAAAAATATCAAATAGTATCGCTGATCAGTATTCGTAACATGTACCCGAAAGTTAGATTACCCAGGGGATGGATCTCAAAGATCGCTTCGGTGTAGCCCCGTAGACGGATGAAATCTACCAGGTGAAAATTGTCGATGTCTAGCAGCTGGCGGTGGTGATGAAAACATCGTCGGATCATTGACCAATGGCGCCGGTATATATCACTCGCTGGACGGGCGTCCTGTAGAAGATCACTGAGTATGTCTACAGGATCATCCACAAAATAGATATCATCGCTAGCGTGGGGTGGTGGTACTAGATCGGTGGCAGGTGGATGCATCTCCGACGTCAGGGGCTCTTTAACAAGTGGGTGGGCCCTCTTGCCTCGACCTCATGAGCCCCCGTAAATGCGGGACATAGTGACAACACATATCACTAATCGTTAGATTCTTGGTATGTGCTTTAGAATAGGTTAACCAGAGGACTATTCTGTGAAGTCATGTGACGCAGTCAGTATGTCGGCACCTCTTCCCACTTCCCTTATATGTGTTGTAATTTTTTCCTGTATATGGCGAGATTCTGCTGGTGGACCTTTCGTCCCCGAGGCCCGCCCCCTGTACAGACCTTTGGGTCTTTGATATATGTTGGCACTTGTGGGAAGTTGATGCTGGGTCGACATCGGGCCTTACAGACTAGTCTTTTGTGTTAAATGCCGTCATTTACATCTGACGACGATACAGCTCACCAATCTCCAATATACGAGTTGTCACAGCGAAACAGCTCACCAATTACCAGTATACGAGTTGTCAGAGCATTTCCATCATAGCTCTCTAGATTTGTATCTAATACCGCTTATGCCGGTGCTAGGGGCCGTGTGGTCATATCATCGAAGTTGCCACATGAACAGGTACAATAAAAGCGTACCTGAGATACAACACATATCACTAATCGTTAGATTCTTGGTATGTGCTTTAGAATAGGTTAACCAGAGGACTATTCTGTGAAGTCATGTGACGCAGTCAGTATGTCGGCACCTCTTCCCACTTCCCTTATATGTGTTGTAATATGCATTGGTGTCACAGCAACTGACTCAGGCGTTAGCTGTAGGACCTTTGCCGTGTAGGTGGGCGTGGCTGCTGTAGTCCATCACACAGCCATTCGAGACTACAGCCATTCCTGGTCTAACTCAGGCGTTTGATGCGATTTTCGCCTTTCCGTAGGATCCTTTTTTTCTGCGCGTGTGGCACTAACTTTGTACCAGGGTACGGAGACCTGCATTATGTTCGATCAACTGAACCTTCTGAACCGGAGTCAGTGAAACGTTCTCCTTTAAAGTGTTATAACTAGTGCGTATCAGGAGAGGGTCGATATTACATCGCCGACATTGTGGCCATCGATCACATCCAAATAGACACACACATGCCAGCATTGATATCCAGCATGACTTTTCCCTGGAGACGACCGGGTCCGACGTACCCATCAACGTTTTGCTGCAGCGTACGGTCACGTTGAACTTAGGATCATCGGAATCTTGCGATTCGAATCGTCATACTTTACGTCCAAGTTATCGGCAAACGAGAAGATACTTTCACCTCTTGAGGCCCTGCCCTTGGTGAGATCGGACAAAGGCTGAACGAATCTTTTGAGCGTATGGTACTGACCTTCAGAGGAGCGAAGTTATAGGTGTTGCCATCGTGCACGACTTGGTACCACACCGTATCATGTTGCACATTGTACCATGTGTAAGGGTACTGCATATCTAATGATCCACACCCCCATCGCCCAGGATGATGGAAGGGGTGGGGCAGCTGAGTGGCGTAATGAGCTAATGTGTTGATGAGAAACACATCAGCCGAGCTATTACTGGGCAGTGTGAGGTATTACTGGGTAGCGACTGAGCCTTTCTGCTTCTGCTTTCGGTTTTAACCTTGATACAGTCAGTGTGAAGACCTTAAAATACTCCTGATGAAGGGACCTAAATATAGAGAGCCGAGAAGAATAAACCTGAAGGCCGACCAGAAGGTAGTCCTGACTGCACTGGGACAATATGTCATTGAGTGGCCAAAGAAAGAAAAGGCTGAGCATACAGTACTCGCTGACTGGCTAGACCTCATTTGGTATAAGATCGTTGAAACAATCTGTCCTATTGACAGAATACTCTTCCCTAAGCAAAACAAGTACTGAAAAGGTCAATTCCCAAGAAGTTCTAGCAAATCTGCTAAGTAAATTCGTGATAGTCCCTACAGATAAACCTCCAAATAATTTAATATTCATATGTAAATACTACTGTTACCAGGTGGTGATTAAGGAATTGAGTATAAGTACACCATCATCGAATACGTCTACTTACTCCCACTTACTGCATTTACTCTGGGGGATTTATTCAACGCCCACAAAATGTTTCTCAAAGAAAGAGGTATTTGTCTTCCAACCACTCATAACGATATACCGAAATTATACTGAACTCTCAATGCATACATCACCATACAAATCTAGATTCACAGACTGTTCTAGGAGTTGCACCATCAAGCTTCTTTCAACACTGTTAACGAGGGCCCCTCTGGAGGTAAAATCATTTTGGAAAAATTTCTAAAAACTCTGACGTTGAAAGTATGGAAAAACTCAAAATGTCGTACGGAAGAATTTGATGCGAAAGGATATATCCCGTGCAGGCACCTCAAATTTGGCGATACATATCGCATGCTGATAGCAAAATACGAGCGTAGCGTGCAAGATATATTGCGTTACGTTTTGTAACTTGTAATTTGTAACCGTTTAACCCGGGGCTAGGGCCGTATGGACCGATGTAGTTCAAGATCCCCACGGTGTTCATATGAACAGCCGCTATCAAAGCGTGATTGAGATACATCCTACTTTAGTTAACGACTTTAACGAAAATCATATGTATTAAAACTACTAATCAGCGATACGGATATTTTTGAAACATCATGAGGTCTTGCCGCCATCATTGGAAACTGTTGACCGCTTCTCTCTTGCAGGAAACTAGCCTATTTTATGTATACTATGATTTATTTCTTTAAGTTATGCTGTTATATGAATTAGGTCTTTGAGTTATGGACGCAGAAATTATTTAATGGACGATCGAATAATGAATGACGGACTAGACGCTAATATACTATTAAGTTTTCCTGACCACGAGGTCCGTGCATGTCTCGGGGCAAACAACTCTCGGCATTGTGAGCTGAACAGCTTGCGTTGATGGAGCGTGTCATTCACTGAATCCGCCATGTGGATACCGGATATCACTTGGTTCTGAACGAGGAGTTCGCCTTTGCCATATGAAGATTGACTTTCGCTCGATGCAACACTTAAATCCGGCTTTTTTGTTGAACCAGGCGGGCACACTGTTCAACGACTCGTCTTCGGCCCACTACGGGGCTGACAATAATGGTGATGTCGCTGGGGGTGTCTGCTGAAGTGGCGCTGAGATCAACGAGTTGGGTGGTGGTGCCAGGGTGGAATGACATTGTGATGGTACATTATCATCATGTACCACTAGAGCGTTTAATTGCACTGTTCCACTTTCTCACAGTCGATAGCTCTGACTGTTGCAAATTCTGACGTCTCTCTTCATCATCTTCACAGTTATGGTGATTGCAGGGTTTTAAGCAGGCCTGGTTCGACGAGGCACTTTGTTTCGTATGCCCCATCATCGACCATAGAGTCCACTCTGAGTACGGGGTCTTGCACGGAGGCAGGCAAAGGGACTAAGATGGCACCACAAAATCTGCTTTTCTTTAAGATCTTTTTCTTCTGTGCTTGTGGGATTCGCTTTTGATCAGGTTAGTGAGACCTGTATTATACTCGACCAATTTGGCCTTCTGATCCGGAGTGGAACGTCTCCTTTGGAAAATTTATGACCCATCTCACACAAACAACGCGTTCTAAGCACAATGGTCTGCATTAGTGGGCGGTCTTCATCACCCTTAGCGTGGCTCCATGCCCCCGTAGTCGTGCCGACATGATGATGAAAAAAGGATGGAGTCCGTGACCGCTCGCTTTTTATCCTTTTTGCCGGAGGATAGGTCACCGACTGGGCTCGGCTTGGACATCGTCTTTGGGCTCATTGAGTGCAAGTTCGGTGCAGGTTGTGGCTACAAACAATGAAACTAACACGTCATGCATATCTTTCTCGAAAGAGAGAAAGTTCAACAACAACAATAACTACAAGAACAACGAGGACGACATGTCAATCATTTTATTATTCCCCCCATCGCAGCATACCCAAGCTGGGGGAGGCGCTTTGGGTAGGTTTTCATAAAGTTCTTATATACTCGCTCTGGTCCAACGAGAACCTGCCGTTGAGAAATTACGTCTTGCTTCGGCCTGCACACGTATTGGCTCTCCCAGGGAAAGGTCTGACTCCGGAGTCGGAGATCATTGTTTCAGGTAGATGAGCTGCGGGGTCATGACATCTTTAAAGGAATAGACAACCTTTGATAAACGTATATTGCAAATAAAAGAACAATTCCAGGAGTGCCCAAAACGATTTTTATTTCAATTTTGCAATTTTTTCCAATCGAGTAAGAAAGCCGTTAATGACAAATTCTGTCGCTTGTAAGGGCGCCGCCATTACGGCAAGTTTAGTGACGTCACTGGGCCGCAGAACACTGCAGTGAACTGGGTGGAAACGCACAGTTTGCCATGCACTGGAATAATCGCAGCCCGATAGGCCAGCAGGTGTGGCTATACATTCTTGTATTCTGCACCCTGTAAATACCGGCTGATGTTTGTACAATAACAATGATCTTATCCTTGTTGTTGAGAAATCGGGTTTGATCTGTCGGCCAGTCTAGACTGTCAAAGTGTCAATGAAACACAGCATCGAGTTGTCTGATAAAATATGCTTCCGTTACAGGCCAATACTTTTCAGCTGGTGACTACGCCAACATGCGTCAACAAAATTCGGCAGTAAAACTCACTGAGATTGTTTAATGTATAACCGAGAATGTGAATGATTCTGATTTCTGTGTTACCAATTCAGAGAATCGAGCCTCAATAAAGATCAGCACTCAGCCAGAAAACGAAACTAAATCTGCCTCAGCTGGAGGGCCGTTACCCCGGGAAAAGATTGTCCGAAGATTTCTCTCACCGTTGAACTGTTACCGAAAGAAACTGTCTAGCATGACACGGCCGTTAAACACCCACCCAAATATCTAGCGTGCGAGAAAATTTACCTGACAATGTTTATGGAATAAATCCTTGTCAGCTAATGTCAGCACTTGCACATGTGCTCATCTGATCGTTTCCTAACAGGACATCTCACAGCAGAGCCGATTAAATGAAATCCGCGTACGGCCGGCATCTACGGTACATGCATCCTCGATCGATTTCTACGGTAGATCGTCTTCAATGGGCTCGAACATGCCTGACACTAAGTTGTATCCCTCGACACTGCTCCCAAGCAGCGCAGATGAAAGCATGGTTTGGCCCAGTCATCAGTCAGGTTAAAACTCTCGGAAATGCAAGGCGACCCTTGGAAAAAGTTGAAAATCACTTGCTGCCATGTTTGCTCTCTAACAGCAGAGCGGCCCATTGACGTCATGAGCTAGTTGTCACGTGAATATCACTCGGCCGCTCATTGGTTAAACCATAAAGATGGTGGCTCCCTTCATTCAACACATCTGGTCATTTCCACAATGTTTGGGAGTATTTTTCTTCGTTAGAAAGAATCTCAAAAATAGGGAAAAAATATTTTTGGGCACTGTTTGGATTGTTCTTTCAGTCGCAGTGTACGTTTGCCCAATGTTGTCTATTCCTTTAAAGGTTTCCTGTGCAAACTGGGTACGCCCAGGGTACATTTGTCTCGCAAGGTGTAACAGATGAGTGGTGTCTCTGGGGTTTTTCATCTCCACCATCTACATGATCTAGTGGGCATTCAAGCTGATGTTCTGATGCTTCTTGTGTTTACTTAAAAAAATCTGTGCGATGTAGATGATGCCAAGCAGCCAATATTGACTGCCTTTGGTAAAGAGCTGGGTCACTTGAGCATCAGTTTTCGACATGAGATCATTAACGACGACCAATGTGTCCGGTTTCAAGTCAGCGGGATTTAGCAGCTCTTCCACAAAATTGGCGTTGGGCATCGTCGCATACGCCGCCTGCCATTCCCGGTAGCACCACATGACTCGGCGATGAGCGAGGCAATCATACTGTTGGCGTGTTAAATGAGCTTCTGAGCGAGATATGGGTCTTGCCTAACTCAGTCGGAGCCGCGATGAGACAGTTTAAGTGATGTTATCACCGGGAAACCATGACTGAAATGCTCTTTGGCGTTGTAATTCTCCATCGTAAATCTGGTGCGGGCCCATGAAACGTTTAGAAGGAGGGTCGGTTCTATTCCCCTAAATTCGGGGTGTGGTAGGCTAAGTCTGTTCCCGGTGGGGGCTGAGGGTCGGACGAGTGGTCGCTTGGGGTGTGACTGGGTTAGTGTCACTGTACCGACCCGAGCTGCCGTCTTGGGCGAAGAGTTTCTAAGTTTGTTGAATTGTGATATGACGATCACTAATTCGTAAAATACATTCCAATTCAACAACCCTGGATGGTCTAAGACACGGATCACAGCACGCAAGTGTCGTTTTCGGGTTTGGGGTGTCAACGGCAGTCGCCCTCTGTCTTTGTCTGAGTATAGACTGTACCTCGCCTCATTTGGAGAGTCTTCATATCCGTTTCATTTGTTTGGCGAGGACCCACGAAACGAATGACATTCGCCAGCCTTGCCACTTCGCTAAGGGATACGTCTTGCCTCGGCGTCGTTTGATTTCCAGGATTCGTTCCACAGTCTCTGCTGTAGAATTCTCCACGGGCTGTACCTCTACGTTGTAAAACGTGCCTTCCCCTTGGAGATTTTGCAGTTGGTACACAGTGGATTTACGGGGTAGGCGCCGAGTTATCACTGAGTATTCGTCGCTCCAGAAATACCGTACCTAAATTCCTCAACTGGCAAAAGTCAGAATCAGACGAGTCCGCTGAGGTAGATACTGATTGTACCAAAGGTCAAAGTACAACGGTCGTAGGACCCACATTTACAACCCATACCTACGCCTCATGCCTCAGCGTATACATGCTCTATGTCGACAAACCGTTGGGACGTTCAAGCTATTATAAACCTTGGATCGTCTTATACAGTCCAACGTCGACTCCCAGCCGCCTGATCTTGGTGGGGAGTCATCTGAGGAAGTCCCTGTCCATGTACAATTAATTTCCTCTGAATTCTACTTTGGACATCAGGAGATATAAATCCAGATAGTGTACTAATCAACCAGTAACAATTTTTTTTGCCATAATCCATACTGAGTTGTTCCCCCTGGAAATCACCGACAACATTCTCGCAAGGTTAAAAATAACGTTTTGACAAGGTATATAGAAAACACAAATTGAAAAAACAGTTTGACATAGTCGCAACGTTTTTTTTTGTGAGCCAAACTACAAAATCATGAAAATGTCGATTACGCTGTGTGTAAGTTGTGTGTAAGCTGAGTTAGGTGTACCGGTACGGAAAGTTTCCTTTAGTCACCCACCTATGGTGGACACGTTCGGCGCCAGTTATTTGCGCACGTACCGTATATAAGCCCATATAAAGCAAAGCGTGGACGTCGAGAGGGCCAAGTGGTCATTGATCTTTTTTAGTACCCGACGTTGCTGGGTTTGGCGAGGAACGGACGGATGAATACCATTTTGCCCTGGTTTCACGGTCATTCTCTCTTTATAATATGACAGAATTGGCCTACTTGTTTCATGTACTGATGCTAAATTGCATATGGTGACGTATTAATGTATTGCTGTTTTGACGGACAAAGGTTAATCCGAGCCTATACGATCCGAGGGAGGCTTTCCTTTGGAGTAATATGGTTGCCTTTTATTCGCCGGACGTCGTCAACTTTTCCCACCTTTTGCCTTTATTACCAATTAAAAAAATATTACCAATGAAAACTGTACGCGGCAAGTGACACAATAAAAAAAATTATGTGGAACAAATGATTTGTTACAAGCTTCAAAGTAGTAGCCTTTCGAAACAGTATTTCCATTATGAAGGCGGAAATCTTTTATGTACGACGGCTTTACCGATTGAAGGCTAATTTCGATGATATGATAATCTTTGGAGAAAACGTTAGAGGAAGTGCGTTTCGGCAACTTCGACAAGCTCATCTAAACTGGAACATTCAGCAAACGGTGGGTTCCCTTGAACATCTAATGAGTGAGATGATAAATCTGACTGACCAAACATGACTTTTGATTGTGGGGTCAGCTCTATGAGTAGAACACCGAATTATCAAAACAATTATTGAGAGACACGCTTTTATACATATTTGGATTTGATGCTAACTGATAAAGGTCTTTCAATTATTGACTCGAACATTCTTTTGTGGACGACTGCTGAATACTGACACTCGGATCTAAGTCCTATATGCTATAAATCCTCAGGCCTAAAGTGAAAAGTACGGCAACCAATAATTTGATCTAATCTACCTTGATCATGATATAGTGAATAATGCAAAACCCATCTTCGCCTAGTGGTATATAAAACGCTTATTCTGTCGGACAAATGATGCTGAGGCTGATGATGTCGTGGAGTGACGTGGAGTCACATCCGGGTCACTTTCAGGTCAATGGTCACATCCAGGTCACTTCCTGTGACGTCATTTCTGATAGGCCCGTACAAGGCCTTATTTTGAAGTTCTGTTGGGGTAGCGTCGGATTGGACTTATGTCTAGTCCAGTAACATCATTCTGCACATGCGCAGTCTGGCTGTAGTATAGAAAGCAGAGCATTTTAGAGGTTCGTGGAGGTCTGTTGAGTGATTGAGGGACCATTCTTGGTCCTGATAGGTCGTGTAGGTGTCAAATTGAAGCTCTCGTGGTATAGATCACTACGTATGAGGCCTTATTTTGAAGTTCTGTTGGGGTAGCGTCGGATTGGACTTATGTCTAGTCCAGTAACATCATTCTGCGCATGCGCAGTCTGGCCGTAGTATAGAAAGCAGGCATTTTAGAGGTTCATGGAGGTCTGTTGAGTGATTGAGGGACCATTCTTGGTCGGAATGCGTCGATCGTGTGAGGTGTCAAAGTGAAGCCCTCTGTGTGTAGACCATGATTTGAGGGATGTCCACGTCATCTGTGACGTCATCAGTACGAGTAGTAGCGAAACCGGTCATTTTAGGGGTGCAATGGAGTGCGTTTGGAGGAGATAAGGGCCTTTTTCCACCTGGCTACCTGGTAGAGTTACCTGTATGTGCGTGTGAGTGCATGTGTGTTTGTGCTTGCGCGTGTGTGTGAACATTGTGCTTAGTTAGCCGTCTCTATTTCGGAAGACATGGATGCTCTGAAGAGCTGTTCTTTTCTGTCGCTGTAACACATAACTGTCCTTGCCCTATTGACCCTGACGCTGTTGCAAAGACCATTGTGAGGCCAACGAGCTGTCGCTGCTTCCGGCGTGAGCGCTCGTGGTCCATAGCCCGGGCATCAAGGCTGGCTGTCATAGTTCACTAGTGGTAGGTCATAGCACACCTCTCCATCGAGTAGACTCTGTCGAGGACGCTCGCGTGAACTCTTTCAGGATCAGATCTATGACTCGGAATCGTATCACTAGGATCTAGCTGCACATCCAGGCCCTCGTTGACAGCGGGTATAGGCGGGCTGTCTAAGTTCGCTTCACCAGTGACTCCCTGGGCTCGTCTTCAGTGGGACAGACCTTCCAGAGCTCCTGTTCAGTGGGAATTTGTTGTCGTGGTGATGGGCCATGAATCGAGCGTTGGTGCTTTCTTAACTGACTTGGTCATTTGGAGAGTTGACCACTATCGTTACATTGTTCCGTCGCGCCCTCGTGAAGTAACCGTTCGTGGCGCAGTAAAGCATCCTCTCGATTAAATGACCGTGCGCAGGTTATACAAGCATACCGTGCGCCATTGTGGGCGGAGGTCTCGTGGCGTCAAAAACTATTTTGACGAGTAAAGTGCTTCTGGCAAGTTGTACAAGAGAACATGTCGGCTGTAGATCAAGAAACGAACATTCCCACCTACCGCCTCTTTTATAATCCTACGTTCTCTCCACCAATCAGCGCAACGCTGGAGACATGCGTTTCCCTATACATTAACCCATAGGGAAAGGAATATGAACCATCTGTGGTCCAAATGGGTCGTGTTGGGGCACTCGTGGGGGTGAATCAGACTGCATGGTGTCATTTGTAGTGGGAGTCGAGGATGAAACATTTATGGGGCAGAGTCCGACTGGGGTGGTTCCTATTGGAAGACACGTGTTTCAATGCATGTGCAATCGTTTAGTAGTAGAGAAAGGGCTGTTTTGGAGGTTCACATGTGCGAGTAATTGAGAAAAAAGGACCAGGTTCGGCCTGGCTACCTGGTAGACTTTCTTCTCCTATAGGGTAACAAGTACAGGAAGTGTGTATCTGTGTTTGTGTGTGTGTGTGTGTGGGTGTTTGAATCCAACCGTACACAATGTCGAATTACGTTCTCTCAAGAAAACTTTGATCACAACAATATGCTCAGACACATTCAATATAAACACAACCAAGAGACATCAACAACAACAGGCACATTGCATATTACACATTTTATTATGCCCTTCATCACAACACACCCAAGCTGGGAGAGCCACTATGGGTATGTTTACAACTCTCGTATGCTCTTGTCTGTGTATCAGACGCATTGTTGTCCAATGCTTTTTGCATTTGGTGTCGATGTCTGCCTTCCTACGTACTTGAGATACAACACAT
The DNA here is from genome assembly GCA_036873755.1 of Hanleya hanleyi. Classification (NCBI taxonomy): domain Eukaryota; kingdom Metazoa; phylum Mollusca; class Polyplacophora; order Lepidopleurida; family Hanleyidae; genus Hanleya; species Hanleya hanleyi. The sequence continues at coordinate 7,474 of JAVTVY010017121.1, read as the reverse complement.
ATCACGAATCGTTAGTCTTGGTATGTGCTTTAGAATAGGTTAACCAGAAGACTATACTGTGAAGTCAGGAGGCTCTGTCAATATGTCGGCACTTCTTCCCACTTCCCTTATATGTGTTGTAATTTCTATTTATCCACATGATAAAAATTGAAATATCAAACACCATGTTTTTTTAAATTCCAAGCACCGTAATATTAGGTACATGTTTTTGCAGAGCAGACTACCACACGGGTAGGGTCCTATTCCTTTTTACACCCGGGACCCCATATGTGGGGTCCTATTTCTTTTCAGACCCGGGAATGCCACGGGTGCCTTAGTTAGTCAGCTCTTTTGACAAGATCTCTGAAGGGCTGAGGCCTATTCCTACCATGACCTGGAGAACCCCATGGGTCGGGCCTGTGGTCACATCCGAATCAGAGAATTATGGTTTAACGTCGAGTGCAGCAAATTTCGACAACATGAAAATCAGAAAGGTAACCATCTAGTAAAGAAGTTGAATACTTCAAATGGAATAGCACATTCACAATGTCAAAAGAATCCATGAACAGTAACTGGCTGTCAAAATACTGGACCGGAAGTCCACTGTATCTTCAGTCGAACGGAAAAATGAGGCCCAGCCCCTGAGGTCATCACAGTGCGAGATGCAGGCACAGAACTGGCTGGGGACTACATCTAGGATAGGACTGAACCACCTTTAGGATAGGACTATGCCGCCTGAGAATCTGGAAGTCAAGTTCGAGCTTGTCGATGTTAAAGCTGGGACCATGATAGATTAGATTAACACCAGAACCATAGAGTAAGTGTTCCTGTGCCAGAAAAAACCTCGGATCTGCTGCCCTAGTGCTGAGCAGGGTGCGCGGTTTATGGAGCATGCAAAATGAAATAATCACCAGAAGTTGGCCATCTTTAATGCATCTTATGAGGTTGCAGATGAGAAGTCGTTGCCACAGCCGTCACCAATAAAGTTGCACTAGACTGGAATGTACCAGATGACAATTCCAGTCAAGAGGAAGAGCAACATGCACCCCAACAAATGGCAGTGCCCATGGCTCGTGGCTGAACACAGGTTCCGAAATCCAACCAGAAGTGGGTCGGATCGCCAGACAATTCCAAGAAGACAAGGTTTGCTGGTCAGTCCAAGCCTGTACAGTGATATCAATCTGCATCAAATTTTACTACCCACATCCTGCATACACCCATAAACACCCACAAACTGGGATCATCAACAGTACAGGACCTCACCAAATATATCTGAAAAACATCGTGCCAGTTCTCTCTTGATGAACAGGTCAACGTACACTACATGCAGGTCAGATTTGCCACACCTCAGGCAATGCATACATACAACTCCATACTTGTAAACTTAAGATTTGCACAGATACTATCTTCAAATAACTTTTTCCTAGGACGGATCACGAGACTTTTTTACATTTATATGGGGTTTATGCGAGCGGAAACTTCATCACTTGAGGAAATTATGTATCGGGGTCAGAGTATGATTTGACGTCGCTTTCAACAATCTTTCATTCATATCCAGTTAAGCTAGGCTTTTTAGTGTGAAAAAATACATTATACGACCCCAAAGACTGACATTCTTAATGCATTAAACTCAGAGATATCCCAAGGATCACGATATTCTCATGTTTCTGCATAACAATATGCTTTCAGCTGTTCATGTGGACACCTCGAAGGCATGGCCCCTAGCATCAGCATCCTTCCCAATAAGCTATAGGATATGCCTTCATTGCCAATTCTTTCTCATTATTTTGCATTAAACCAAGACAGACAAATGGATGTATGGTATTGAATATTATTTAGAACTGTTAGTGCATTTTTTAAACAAATGCATAGCCTACAGCCAAAGTGAAGTGTAACAGGATCAAGTGATATGATCTTTCACCCATGCCATGTTATGAGATTAGATTAGATTTTTAATAGTCTTATACCAAATCCTCGGCTATTTAATGGTGTCTGTTTCAGTCCATTTATCTTCCATTCAATTGTATTCAACTGTAAACAGATGCTAAACAAAAGCCTAGGGAACAAGGACTAATAAAGACATATCACATGAGGACATCACAATGCATTTATCACAAGAATAAAACCTGTGTGCTTGTTCAACTGGATCGTTTCAATTAGAACCCAATGAGAAGGTTCACAATGAAAACAGATGCACATAGGTGTCATGGATATTGCAGTCCGTTATATTTTTTAACCAATGAAATATCTTTGATTCAACAATATTTGTACAGATGGTGTTTATGTCTGAAGAAAGATTAACAAAATATGACCAACACCGACTCATATCAGCGTACATCTATCATAATGATTCTCAAAGAACTAGTGCACTCATTGAACAGTCATTTTGAATATAGGCAGTAAATAACACTGGAAGGCAGAGCTGTTAACTTGGTAGTAAAATCACGAGTAATTATGACAAACATTACTTCTGTGGGATTCTTGTCAACTGCTCAAAAGCAAAACAGAAATGTCAACTGAACACAATGCCTGATGCAACATCAAAAAGAGAGCGCTGTGATGCCAGCGATGTCATGTTAGAACTTCACACTGCTTTCAAAACAGCACCCAACATTGAGACTGACGTTTGGAATGTCTTCATGTCCTATCACAACTTAACATCAGGCACTACCTTCAGTTGCCTATTCTGTTTTGTTTTTGAGCGGTTGACCAAAACTGAACTTCCAACGCAGTCACATAGAAAAGTAATTGTTGTAATTTTTCCACCAATTCAACAGCTCTACCAACACGTATTATTTAATGTATATTTTCAAAAGGAGTGCTTTTTAACAATAAACAATATGTTAATAATGGTTAATAATGTCAAAAAGCTAATAATTATCTGGTTATGGTACTCATTTGACTAACTAATGATATATGTAGACATTCACTATGAGTTTCCTTCTTCCATATATTCCCAAAGGCCAATGAAATATTTTGTTTCTGGTCAATCCGCGTCATTCTGAACCCTGAAGTTAACTTTTTTCCCACAAAATCTGCAGCGAAGTTATCTCACTTGAGCAAGGTAAGAACCGCCAACCTTTGTCTGTAATATGATGGTAATTACAAAATGCTGTTAGCAGTTGCATCAGAGTTGGATAAGATATGTTATGTGTTCGAAGCATGCCATACTATCATAAAATCTGTCTTAATCCATGGTTTTACCAGAATAATACAAAAATAACACATTTTTTTAGGGTTGTCCACCAGAACCAATAGACTTTTTTATTGGCCGGACGTTGTTCACAATCAGTATTCGCCATTAATAAAATCATTCTGCAAGCCTGATGGGCATCACTCTCCTGGAGCTTTACTAGTCAGCTGGGTCACCCCACTCACATGTGATATATAATAATGTATTACCTATATATTCTACTCGCTCCCAATGTGGGCACCATGTTTATGGCAATAAAGAATCAATGTGCCCTTCTGCAGCAACAGTCAACTCAATAACCACATTAACATTCAATTACCCCGAACTCAATAACCACATTAACATTCAATTACCCCGAACTCAATAACCACATTAACATTCAATTACCCCGAAAAGGTGATCGTTCATTTCAATAAATTAGATCATCTCCTGATGTAGGAAAAAACTACAAAGGTAAGGTCTTCTTCTATGTCATTCCATCATTTTTCAATCTACTAAATTTGATCACGCCGATATTTATGGGTGGGGAAATTTTCATTGCAATTTAGTTATCAGGGAGTTTACCAATGGGTAGGACACTTCTGGCATTAAATCAGGCATGTTTGGTAAAAGAGAATAATCTGCTGCTTTCCTCGGCAAAGACTACAAACTATATTTGAAGGATCTACCAAATGCATATGATACTAATGATGGACGGTATTAGATTTTTCTTTGACAACTTTCCAAGTGGAAAATTATTATGAGAATCTCATAAATTGTATTCTAAAAGCAAAAGTGTTAATTCAGCGAAGTCATTGTATGGGTTCTCATCAAGGAGGTCAGGAGTTTCATGGGGGAAATTATTATGAGACCCTCAGAAATTGTATTCCAAAAGCAAAAATGTTAATTCAGCGAAGTCATTGTATGGGTTCTCATCGAGGAGGTCAGGAGTTTCATGGGGCATTATGGAAGGACATTTGTTTCAGCTGGATATGTCACAGACAGCCATTGCCTCCTTTCTCAATGTAGTAGAGGCAAAACTCGGCCTCTAAATGAGCAAACATGACACTTTGAAAAACTCAACCACACAGATAGGGTAATTGGGTTGTGTAGAATAAAGAGGTAGAACATAGAATATAATATCCACTTGATAGGACCTTTAATGATATTGGTACAAATAAATCAGCAACAGAAACAAAACATCAGATTATCCTTCGTATAAAGTATTATCTTCATGAGAACTTTAAAACAAAATTAGATCTAAAAATATAAACTAAATTAAAATGACCAAACTTGATCCAGTTTCAGCATACATGTACTACATGATATGTCAACTGTACGTACAGCATCAAATGATCTTTTCTTTGCCATTTTGTGAAAAATAAACCAAATTATTTAGACTTTGGAATAGAATTACGACCGATTTTGTAACAAACTCAAATCATGTAGGCTTATGATTCTGATGACGGTATCAAGCCAAACAAATGTGAAATAGAAGAAAAATAGATATAGCAGAAAAAATAGATATTGGCAAAATGAAAATGCTTGTGTGCAATAATTTAAAGCAGTCCACATAAAAAAATCAGATCACAGTTAGTTGGAGGATTCGTCAGCTCCCCCGAGTGTCCATATGTCAGTCATGACGATGTCGAGTGAGTGAGATCTCCTTTTTACGTGAGGGGGATGTTGATGGTACAGTAGTGCTCAGTTCTCAGCGGGTTGTTCTTCTGTCTGTGGCTCATATTGTTGAAGCTGAAAAAAATAGATGTGAAAATAATTGAACACAGTCCGCGACATTGAATGCAATCCAATGATTGTACAACAGCATGTATGTAACCACGATACATATGATACAGGATTTACTGGAAGGGGGAGGGAAGGGATGCCTACATTTGACAGAGCGGTCCCAATGGTGCATTTTTACAGTGTTGCCTCACTGAAGCTCCATGCTGTAGGCAGACATGATACTCCACTTACCCACATTAACCTGACATCCGACCAACCAGCCCTTGATCTACCCACTTAATGCTGAGTGCCAAGTGACGAAGCAACAAGTTCCACTTTTTTATGTCTTTGGTAAGACTTGGCCCAGTATCGATCCTGGGATATTCTGGTTATGATCAAGGTCTTACCATTAGACCACCGCAGCAGTGCGATCCAATGATAAAACATGAGGGAAATTGGCATGTTAATTTCACGACATCAAATGGAATGGAATGACATTGCAAGCAGGACCTCATTATCCCTCAAATATAACATGTGAGATATATATATATATTGTCCAGATAACAGAAAAAAGTTGACAGATGTGGACAAACCAGTCTCCGACAGTATTACCAAAACAGAAATACGAGAAGGACTACATCCGGTAAAACATGAACACATTTTTATTAGTTCACAACTAATCCTCTAAAATTGCAATCTGAGGTATTCCAAACTTTTGAAACAGTTCTTACTTTGGCTTTGAGTTCTGTGTTTTCCTCTGAGAGCTGCTCAGCTTTCTGCCTAAGTTCAGTCACTTCTAATTTCAGAGCTTCCACATCAGCTGTTTCTGGCCCGCTAGCTCCCAAATGCTGTTTCAAAAAACTTTGAAAAGTCAAGGAAAATAAAGTCTTGAATCATATAACACTGGGCTTTATGTATTCCTTTACCATGTTTATCCTCCACAGGTTCTGTCATGTGAAGTATGCAGTTGCTCATGCACCCTGGAATAAATCTGAAGAGAGCAGTTTGCTGTTCACCTAGTTACTGTGTAGCATTAAAATACTGATCCAGGAGAGCTGGAAGTTCCAAATTGAAGCTGAACTGGAAAGGGAGTACCAAAATCATGAACCTTGCAAAGCACTGAGAACCTGTATTAAACTAGGGGTCTTGTTGAAGAACAAGCAGTTGATGGCAACAAACAATTGGTGACAAAATTGAGAATTTAATCTAGTAGTGAATCAGAAAATAATACTTGGTCAATCAGATCAATCGGACTAACTTTTATAAGGTTTCTGTATCATGATCACATGCCTTTTGATGTGATTCAAGTTTGGTAATCCTGTATACCCTTGAAACATGGGGGTAATGATAGACATAGATGTACATGTTACATACATGTATCAGACATGATGGCACAATACTCCAATGCCAATTTTGGTTAACCTAGGCATAATCATTCCTGAGTTAAGGTAGTTCAAAACCAATAGGTGACAAAAGGAAAAACTCTCACAGTGACAAGCAAAACAAAAGTCAATCTCAATTTTGTGACTTCTCATAAAATCACTGTCGTCCCTACGCGCCTTGTTCCCCTGTTGATTCACACCACATATTTCGCGCCTCTTCACCGTGAGGAGGCGCTCTGCACAGGCACACCCGCAATGGCCAATGAAAATCACTCGGATGGACGAGTCTTGGTCTGCTTCATTTGTGACCAACATCTGGGCTTCGAGTACAGCAACAACAAAAGTCAGTTGTCAATGTTGCTTTCGGGAGAATGGCTTTGATTGTTAGATTTAGAAAACATTGCAGACATTTCCAACAAACATGACAAATGTGATTTGTGTTGTACAAATATCAGGAAGGGAACAAGGAGAGTAGGGATGTCAGGGACACAAGCTGTTTATGAACATCCACATGCAAGTGTTCTGCTTGTTTGGTGCTTTCTGAGGCAGTCATTTTTCAGATAATTGAATTGTGACAAATTGACATAATCTGAGACAATCTCACTGATTTTTGGGAGGCTTACCGTACGTTTTTTGACCACATGCATGTGTGTGGTAAGTTTGGTATACCTAGGTGTACCCATTCTTGAGATATGATGGTATGACATACGTACATGATTTCAATAACCCAAGGACAAATTTCGCTGTAGTCCATGACGCAATGTGTCTAGTGTAAGTTAGTAAGCCTGGGCTCTATCATACTTGAAATATGGTGGTCATAAGCAGCCAGAGATGAATGGACAAACTTGACCCAGGGACCCAGAAAATAATACGTCAATCTCACCAATTTTTGATAGGCTTCTGCTTTAAGACCATACACATATATTCATGAATTAAGTTTGGGGCGCATCTAGGCATAGTCATACTTGAGATATGGTGATAACAATAAATATATCATAATTTGACACATTTTGACCTGGTGACCTGGGACAATACGTGTCAATCTCGAAGATTTTCAATAGGCTTCTGCTGTATGCACGTGTGATGTTAGTTTAGTATTCCTAGGCATAGTCATTCTTGAGATATTGTGTTAATGAGAAAACGGAGACTGACAGATGGACGCATGTACATGATAACAATTTCCTTAGGGCAAAATTGCCAGTGGGGTAAAAATATG
>JAVTVY010017120.1:0-66353 GCA_036873755.1 Hanleya hanleyi | reverse complement strand
AAAAGTTGCGTATTTAGTTTCCAATACCCTCGCCCACGTTGTGATTCTTTAAAAGTGCACTTAAGTGACACGGCGGAATGGTCAGACCGATATGCAATATTAATTTCAGGAGTAACGGTGATGGCTGTTATGTCTTCTGTAACTAAAAAGTAATCTAACCTACTTTGCTTAACACCTGCGGCCGAGTTTTGTCTCCATGTGTATCTTCTCACTGTAGGATTGTAATCTCTCCAAATGTCCACCAGATTATAGTTATCTTTCAGTTCTTTTACTTTCAATCTGGCTTTTGGGTTATTTACCTGGACGTAGTTATCAGTATCCAAATTAAAGTCCTGTATTATATTCCAATCACCACATATAATGATAGATTCATTTTCAATTGTATTTATATCGTGGAATAATTGAGTGAAGAAATTTGGGTTATCGGAGTTTGGGCCGTATAGGTTGACTAGCGTAAGCCTTGTATTTTCAATAGTGATATCCAAAATGATGTATCTACCATTGATATCTAGTATTTGTTTGTCAATAGAAAATTCAATGTCGTCTTTAAAAAATATTGCAACTCCCGCGCTGTTTGTTTTTCCGTGGCTGTAGACAGGCTTAGATGAATATCCCCACTCATCACACCATATTGATTCGGTTAGGCTAGAACTATGGGTCTCCTGAAGACAATATATCGAGCATTTCTTTTTCTTCAACCAATGAAAAACGTCATTCCGTTTATGTTTGTCTGAGTGCAGCCCTCGGACATTCATTGACAGTATGGTAGCATCACGACACGCCATCGATGCAGGATGGGTGATAACTTATGATTTTATAACTAAACCTTAAAATTGACAAAAAGCCGCCGAAAGCTTGTTTCATTGGGTCGCACTCGTTGAAAATGTAGTACATACAGGGATAGTGAATAGAAAAACATGACAAAATACAAAACATAAAACAAACAAAATTGCCTTATGACTAGACATGCTCACTCCCGGCGTTAAATGGATTAACCCGACAGTTTCTATGTTGCAATAGAACTTAACAATATTAATAATATCATCAAAACACTCTCGGACTGTATAATTGTCACATGTAAGGTAACTTTGGACTCATGTCTTATTATCAAGTACGTTCATAACGACATAAGAAATCAAGTGATAACAGCTATGTACATGAAAACTTTTTAGCACTTTGTATTATCACACATACTTGCACTGAAGGGAAGTAACTACACTGTACATCCATGTATTGTTAAGGACAGTGTCTTTGGAAACAAATATAGTAAATATAAAACTGCTACTTTCATCCTACACTTTTTGCCCCGACACACATTGCCGAAATTTAAAATCCACTGTGCAAATACTTCCTGTGTTCAAGTACTCAAATGATATACACAACAATTTCCAAAAACAGATTTGAGTGTGTAGTAGTTAGAAGAAACTATGATGCCGACTCTTTTCATACGTATATTGCATGGACCACTAATCCAAGACTCGACAAAAAGTAGATATGTGTGACCATACACCTGTCACAGGGAACGAAATATGAACTAAAAAAAAAATACACCATCATAGATAATATGCAAACAGTTAGGTGAAAAATGTGCATTTTTTCATGCACATGATGCAAGGATAAAAAATCCAGGAACAAGGCAGGTATGTCTGATCATACACATTTCAAAGGGAATTTGGGCTAAAAATATACATCATCATAGATAATCTGCAAACAGTATGGTGAAAAAAATATAGTACTGTGTATTTTGCGATGCATATGATGCAAGAATAACAAATCCAGGAACAAGACCGGTATGTCTGTTCATACACATTTAACAGGGAACAAAATATGGACTGAGAAAAAAAATACATCTTCTTAAATAAACTGCCAACAGTATGGTGAAAAAAAAATGGTACTTTGATTTTGTGATGCACATATTGGGTTGATAACAATCCAAGAGCAAGGTAATTATATCTGATCATACACATTTCACAGGGAACAAAAGATTGACTGAATACAATATATCTCAGAAAAAAATAGAGAGATTGCCAACAGTATGGTGAAAATATAATACAGTGTATGCTGTGATACAAATGTTACAAGGATAACAAATCCAGGAACCAAGCAGATATGTCTGATCATACACATTCACTGGGAACAAAAAAATGACTGAATACAATATATCTCAGAAAAAATAGAGAGACTGCAAACAGTATGATGAAAATATGATACAGTGTATGCTGTGATACAAATGTTACAAGGATAACAAATCCAGGAACCAAGCAGATATGTCTGATCATACACATTCACTGGGAACAAAAGAATGACTGATTACAGTATATCGCAGAAAAAATAGAGAGACTGCAAACAGTATGATGAAAATATGATACAGTGTATGCTGTGATACAAGTGTTACAAGGATAACAAATCCAGGAACCAAGCAGATATGTCTGATCATACACATTCACTGGGAACAAAAGATTGACTGAATACAATATATCTCAGAAAAATAGAGAGACTGCAAACAGTGTGATGAAAATATGATACTGTGTATGCTGTGATACAAATGTTACAAGGAAAACAAATCCAGGAACCAAGCAGATATGTCGGATCATACACATTCACAGGGAACAAAAGATTGACTGAAAACAATATATCTCAGAAAAAAAGAGAGACTGCCTACAGTATGATGAAACATGATACAGTGTATGCTGTGATACAAATGTTACAAGGATAACAAATCCAGGAACCAAGCAGATATGTTTGATCATACACATTCACTGGGAACAAAAGAATGACTGATTTACAATATATCTCAGAAAAATAGAGAGACTGCAAACAGTATTATGAAACTGTGTATGCTGTGATACAAATGTTACACGGATAACAAATCCAGGAACCAAGAAGATATGTCCGATCATACACATTCACTGGGAACAAAAGAATGACTGATTGCAATATATCTCAGAAAAATAGAGAGACTGCAAACAGTATGATGAAATATGATACTGTGTATACTGTGATACAAATGTTACAAGGATAACAAATCCAGGAACCAAACAGATATGTCTGATCATACACAATCACAGGGAACAAAAGAATGACTGATTACAATATATCTCAGAAAAATAGAGAGACTGCAATCAGTATGGTGAAAATGTGATACTGTGTATGCTGTGAAACACATGTTACAAGGATAACAAATCCAGGAACCAAACAGATATGTCTGATCATACACATTCACAGGGAACAAAAGAATGACTGATTACAATATATCTCAGAAAAATAGAGAGGCTGCAAACAGTATGGTGAAAAAGAGTATACTGTATATTTTGTGATATACATGTTGCAAGGATAGCAAATTCAGGAACAAAGTAGATATGTCTGTCCCAAGAACACTTTATAGGTAGCAAGCATTGTGTCTAATCTTACGTAGCTTAGACTGGAAGTGTATTAAATCAACTGCACCGCATGTAGTGGGTGAAAATGTTTTAAACTCTATGATGACTATAGACAATAAGGCTACTATGACTGTTACATATGTATAGAAAACCGTGTCCTGTATTCTATAATGACTACCCAGCAACATAAGATACATTGTGAGCAGTTTGTCATCCGCATTTTCTTCACGCTAAATACCCCCTATGTTTGTAACAAAGTAACAACCACGTAAATAAATAAACAAATTGCTTATGGATAACAACTTCTAGTTTATTTAGGACGACGTTTCGATACAGGTACTAGTATCGTTCTCAAGTCAATCTAACAACCACGTGCATCTATGGATATATACCAAACTGACAGAAATGATAATAATAGAATAAAGGAAAAAAATACATAAATAAAAAACACAAAAAGAAAAAAAAAAGAAAAAAGAAGGGAAGTTTCATCACACATACTTTCCTAGTAGATTTCATGGAAATTTAACTACACTACATGTACATGGCAGTATGACTAACGTCACAGTACGAAGCATTTCCATATGTAAGAGAGGAAACACAACAATTTATTTAAGTTAAGAATACTGAGAATTACCTAACCCGCATATAGCCGTCGAGGCTGTCTAGAATATTTAATCATTATATAAAAGTATCAGTGTTCATGTCATAGGCATCTAATTTGAGTATACAATCCAGAGGAGTTCATACACCATTTGAGCAATGTGTCTTATAATGTGTATTATCCCAGGACAATGACTCAGAAAAAGTGTTAGAATGTACTCACTGATTGAATAAAGTAGTGTATCATTATAGATAGCCAGATTTTCATCTTCTGATAATAATAAATCCACCATAAAATCACTAGTCCAACATATTTAACATCATACACATTGTCTTAGGAAATTGATTTCAGAGAGCTGAATATCTTTCATGTTTGAGTGTAAATTTAAATGTCGGTCTGTGACAAGTCAGTAGTTATTCAGATAATCAAAATCATTCAAACCTTGTCTCTGTATCCTGGTATGGCCCCTCTGACCTCTATGGAAGGTGGAGCCTCTTGAGCCCCTCCAACGACTACCTCGCACCATCCTATATGGGGCCCGGCCCTGTTGAAAAGAAGGAGGGTCTGCTGGTCTGCGGTACGTATGCCCATCGGGTCCGGGATATGCGTCAGACAACCTATCGATGTCAAAACCAGTCCGAATTTGGTGTACTCTGCCATCGTTGGTTTTTGCAAAGATTTTGCCATTCGAAGATCAGGCAGCTTCCATGTCGGGGTTGTTTGAGGCTTCCATCAACAAAGCCTGGTTCCTTGTAGTCAGGTCTTCTCTAATAACAATTTGACTTCCTTTCAATTTCCTCCGTTTTGCAATTGCTTCTAATTTGTGCTTCCGGCGCATGAATTTAACTATCACTGGCCTGATTTTGCCTGTTTTACCTGGGAGACGATGCGCTATATCAATGTCGGACTCTTCCAGATTCATTTCGAGTTTGTTGTTGAGCAAATTTGTCACTTTACCAACACATTGCTCCCACGTCTCCCCCTCGTTATCCTCTTCCATTCCCCATATACGTATATTTTCTCTGCGTGTGTATTGCTCAAGCTCATTGTGCCGTTCTATTGCGTTGTTTGCACATTCACTGGCAGAGTCGATTTTTTTCTCAGCACTTTGTAGCCTACTGCGCAGTTCGTCATTTTCCTTCTGTAGATCGAAAACACTGCCCTCTAGAATATCAATTCTCCTTGTCAGTTTAGCTACGATATCTTCTTTTACTTTATCAAGCTCACCTTTTGTGACTGTAGATTCTCGCAGTATATTCACCTCATTTTTTGTCACCATTGAGGCTTGTAATTCTCTCAGAGTAGCACTAATAGTCGAAAGTGTTTTCTCCATGTCAAACCCTCTCGGTAATTTTGCTGGGTCTGTCCCTGCCTGGATATCTACCTCTGGGACTTGTTTATTTTGATCAGATCGTACTTCTGTTAAAGTCTTTTTTTGATCACCCTCCAGCTTTTTTGCTTTTTTCTTGTTCTGTTTGTCGGACATATTCGGGGTACTCGCCTCGAACGATCGGTCACTTGAAGAAGTAGATATAGTTTTCCGTTTGACAGGCCCGAAGTTTAGATCAAGTTGTCTATAAAACGACATCTTTTCTGCCCCGAAAATAAACTAGTTGTGCTCGCATGCATTGTCTTGATCCCTCACGCATATCTTTGCCGGTCAGGTGTGTGCACGGATTATCTACTGATTGCACGGGATATTGTGAGTCAGTCTAGAAATGGGTCGCCATGTTGAACAAAGCCAAAACTCGCTTACCAAGCGGCTCAGAGTTCATTGTAAAGCTTCTCAAAATTTCACAATTGTAGGATTTTTTCTCCCTCTTCACAGCCGTAACTGATCAGATATTACACTGTCCAGTATTTTGAGCGTAGAAAGTCGATAAATGCTTCTCAATTTATAAATTTTTGAAAAATTTACCGGGAGCCCATCTGAACACGTCTTGTCTAACCTGACGCATGCGCAAATTGATTTTCTATTCCGTTCGAAACATGCCTTCTTCATTTAGATTGCTTTTTGTGTATATTTCATATTTCTACTTTTCTTCCGAGACTAGATAATATACATTTATGAGTCATCGTCCAGCGTGTTTTCGAGCAGCATACGCCATTGGGTATCTTCATGTTTCGGAGCAAACAACTGAAAAATAAGTTGGCAACATCATTTCGTACTGTTGCTCTGAATGTCGATATGCGGGAAAGATCTCGAACATATGCCGCCCTGACTCTACGTTTCTCAAATTCGTGATAGGTATTTGACATTACACACTGTGCGTCAACATACGATCAAAACCGATCACCAAAGTAGCTGGTGCCTCTTTCCGCTTAACTAGGCATGGGATCTGTATGAAAATCGCGTGATACAATATCTCTATATTGTTCATATTAAGAATGACATTCCAAGCGTGATAGAGAGGAGCAGGAACATCAGGAAGTTGTGTCGTCATCGCAGTGCAATGTTAAAAAAATATATTTCTTGCAAGAAACTAATGCATATTTCAAACAGAACGCGCAGTATACTTTTCTCAAACTGTACCATTATCTCGGCTGATTATTTGGAGAATAATTGACCGGTTGCATTAATGTGTGTTGCTCTGTGTTGTTCCTGAGATTTTATAGTCCCTAACGTTACATGTAAATTACAGTTAGTCTGTTCCCGGTGATCAGTGGCGTATGCCCGGTACATGGATCACCACTTGATTCGGTGTAGTTGAATGACTGATTTGATTAAGAACCATCCGTTTGCCTGCTCCTACATTTCATTTCATTTCCGTATGATTCGTTGTCCAATCTCACAGTTTCCAATTACAAGCGTCTGCTCCGTCATTCATAATTCAACCGTCGTCCATTAAAGAATATCCGCGTCCATAATCCAGAGACGTATTCCATATAACAGCATTAGCACCAACTTCAAAAAGACAATCATAGTATACATAAACATAGGCTAGTTTCGCGCAAGTAAGAAGCGGTAAACAGTTTTCAATGATGCCGGCAAGACATTATGATGTTCCAAAAATATCAAATCCGTATCGCTGATCAGCATTCCTAATCCATAATATTCGCTGTAAAGTCGTCATCTAGAGAATGATGTATTTCAGTCACGCTTTGATTTTCACTGTTCATATGAGCACTATGAGAATCTTGATGTACATTGGTTCATACGGCACCGATAGCTCGGGCTGTTGACTATATGCGAACATCGCCCAGTGTGAATTGTCCGGTTAGTAAGCAGTTTGATGAGCTGGCCCTGTTTTATATGTCAATTGATTTTGGAAAACCTATTACACTACATGTAATATTTTGGATAATTTTGTAAATCGTCTACCTCCTGAAGAAATGTATTTTGTTCTAAAATATTAGACTGCACTATTCTTGAAAAAACACACACACCAAAGCTGCTATCGATATGCGGGAATGAAATGTGGATATTTTATATTTCATTTGAATATTTATTGCATAAGGGAACCACTTTTCAGCAGTTTATTTCAAACTCAAACGCAAATATCTCGTACATTTCGAGCCACAATTATAAATCGAGAGCTTTCGCAAAAGTAGAGAATGATCAACAAGATCGAAAGCTTTACGAAAGTCTATTAAAAGGATTCCAACTAACTTGCCACAGTCAACATTTCTATAACAAGTGTCCAGTAAATTTGTGAGAGCTGTTTGGCAAGAATGGAACTTTCTAAAACCGGATTGGTTTTCAGATATAAGATTGTATGTATTCAAAAAATCGTAAAAATGACAATGTATATGGCGTTCTAAGAGTTTTGACAAAACCGGTAAAATTGCTATTGGTCTGTAATTGGAAACATCGGTACGGTTGCCTTTCTTAAATATTGGAACAATCTTACCAATTTTCCAAACATTTGGAAACTTACCGGCCAAAATCGACATATTAAAAACATATGTGAGGCTAGGTACTAAAACTTTGGATGCTAATTTTAAAAACTTTGGATGAAGACCGTCTAAGCCAATTGCCTTCGTCGCATCCATTTTCGATAACATTTCGGCAACATAATCTGGCGTCATTAATTGAATTTCAAATTTTATATCATCTGGGATGCGATCCTTGACAAAACTTTTCAGTTTTTCAAAAATACTAGAGTCTGCACAATCGGTTTCCCTTGATTGCATAACGTAGGTCTTCGCTACGTTTGTAAAATAGTTATTAAATGCAGTCGCTATCCCTGAAGCTTCAGTTTCGTCTCCATCGTCTCCATACACCACTGTTGGGAAAGCATCATTTCCTCGAGGAAATAATTTATTGAAGTGTTCCCAAAGTTCCGTGCAGTGGACATTCGTCACAAATCCAGTCGTGAACAGTTTTGTTCGGATCAATGTTGAGATCTGTGTCTATACAGTAGGTGTGCCATTGTTCAGTGCAAGACACACACGTAATCTTAGGCGTTTTGCCTTGAATGACTTGCTCACAAACAAAGCAGAGGTGAGCATTTGCCAGGTCACAATCACGGTATTGTTTATGCTGCGGACCCGGGTTTACCTGGGCATCCCCACTGAGAAGTATTGCTATTGTCCAGTAATATTGTACAGGATTAAACTGTCCGAGCCTTGGCCTTCTCTTACCACTGTTTGTGGGTATGGGACGTCCAATTTTCAAACTTCGAGACAATATTTCTTTGCCAAGAAACGAGAACCGGTGTGCCCAACGTGATATGCTGAAAAAGAAACGGGTAATTGATTCGACATGTGAATGACTACTGATCAGCGAAACCGATTTGATACTTTTTGATAATGCTTGAAAACTGAAACTATCTGTTCTTATGTATACTATTATTTGTTATTTTGAATTGTGTGCTAATGTGCTTATATGAAATTCGGTCTCTGGATTATGGGCGCGGAAATTCTTTGATGGATGACGGCTGAATATTGAATGACGGGCTAGACGCTTCTAATGCAATGACGATATTCCAGAGAGGGAGAATATTCATCGACTTGTCAGACTTTAGAATATCGAAAAATGAAACGAAATCGTGTAGTGTGGTGAATTCATTCTTCAAATAGTTCACTTGCACTGTTTTCTATCTGATGTGGAATCGATAATGCTTCAGGCAGAATCGAGAATAAAAATGTTTCGCTCATTTCTTCTGTGAGTAGGTGATGAGATACGTGGTTTAACCTTAAGGACGCTCTTGTTCTAGCCTGCCTATTCAGCTGTCTCGGATGTTTTGGGGCATGACTGCGATGATCGAGGGCAAATGCGGGCAATAATATTGTGTACGCGACCTGTTCTCGGGAAGGAGGCTGTTGAAATTTCAACGTGTCGACGCTTCCAGATCATGTGTGTCCTACACGACAAAACTGTAGATAGGCATCGTGCTGGAGGACTTTCCGCTACGACCGGTGTACCTGTACCATCTTTTAAAAGTGATTTAAACTGTTAACCCTATATGGTCTGGGCTATTTGGGACTTTTACAAACAAGGGTTAAGCCATTTCGGCTCTCCACTAATTTTTTTTTCTTATTCGTTCAGCTAGCGGCCTGAAACTTACAACACTATATCCTTAGGTCAAGCTCTACCAGAAAATGTAAACAGGAATCCAAGATGACCGTTTGACCACGTCACAGTGACGTCATTTTCAAAAGAGACATTTTTTGGTCGATTTTTCGGTCAGAATTTTCGAATTTGTTATTGATGGTTTTTGGTCGCAAAAACTGTATGATAAATTAATAAGCAATAATCTGATGTGAAATAAAATAGTTTTTGTCCACTTTTCAACGACGAATGGTAGGAATTGTGAAGAAAAATGACGAAAATGGTACCCACATGGCGGCCAATTTGAGTTTTCCCATGATCGTCTGCTTGGTGGTTCATGCAAATAGAATCAAAATGACACCAACATGATAAAGTCAATAGTGACGGAGATTCAGCTCTCATTTTTCTGTAGTTTTGTTTGCCAGAAAGCTCGGTGGAGGTTCATAATCTATCTCGACAAGAAAATATAAACAGATCCAAGATGGCCGCCATGATAACGTCCCGGTGAGGTCATCTTGTCGGAGGTCATTCACCGTCTATTTTTGGACCGATTTTCTGAATGTTTTCTTTTTTGATATTTTCTCTAAAAAACGAATTAATATGATAGAGAATTATTAGCTTGAGCAATATAAATTACTTTTGTGTCCTTGCAAGTAAGAGCAGAAGGAAAACATTATATTCCGAGGACACCTTGTGGTCGCCAATTTGAGTATTCTCATGATCCTTTGCAGCTAACATTATGCAAGTAGTCTCAAAATGACGTCAATAGAATTCTTGGAAAAGTCAGAAAGTGTCAGCTTTTCTTCCTCTTCCTTCCTGGACGGAGGAAAAGTTCAGTATGGAGGTGTAATGGAATCCAGAAGAGATAGGGCGAAGAGCAAGCTAGGTTTTCGTTGTGTTGGAATTGTTTGGTCGTTTGGAATTGACAGACTTGGTCGATAACTGTCGACAGAATCGCAATGACACGGCATGGCACTTGTTTCGGGTAACGAGAATAAAGAGATTATTTCGCGGAAGTTTTGCCTTGTTTTTTTTCGCTCTGACCGAAGAATAAAACTCTTGCAAGTAAGTAAAGTAAGTAAATTCGCCAATTTTAGCCCATTGCTTGCATATCGCCCCAATTTCCAAGAAACTTTGTCGGGACATTATTGGTCACTGTTGGTAATCCAGAAGACCAAACAATTAAAAGAGGGCATATGACGCATTGAATCCCCGATTTTTTCGTCTTATCATGATATACTGGGCTGAGTGACTACACATTCAAAAAGTTTTCTTAACGCCAACTTGGTGCCAGGAATATAAAATGTGCATCTGTCAGTGGTCATCCAAATGTACTTAGGATATCAATATTAATTGGGGGTTCCAGAAGTAAGAGAAGATATAGTCAAAAGGCTCATATCAATTTTAGCTGATCGGTAAGGCCAGAGATTTAGTCGATGAGAGATTTTGTCATGATAGTTGTGAGGCCAGTAGGGGTGACATACATAAAACAGAAATTAAAAAGGACAATTGGTCGTATGTTTTGGTCGGAATATTGAAAAGTATTGTTAGCATAGCAGTAGAGACGATTGTGGCTTAAAACGGAGAACATATTCCAAAATAGGCACTATAACCACTAACTGGAGGCGGGAACATGAAAAGCACATATACATACTGTACCATGTGCAAGTTAATTTGTCATCATTTTGCAGGGTTGTATGGAGCAGATCGCAGTGTTTACACACCCTATGCACGATGTACGCCAGGAATTGCATGGTAGTCCTGAATGTATATGACGCTAGAGATTCTGGTCGACGTTTGGGCGATTTGTATTATTCACTGTAGCATTTTCATGCATATTGAAAATATAATACGTTTACATGCATAAATATTGCATACTCACAATTAGCGAACTGTCGATTGATATGTCTTTAGATTTATGACTCCTATATTTTACCGTTGTCCGAGATATATAGCACTCTGCTGTGATGGTCGGTGATGTCAGACATGCTTTGTTGAACTTGAATATTTCCCTTCAAACTCTTCAATTTAACCATACCTTGCCTGGGGGAGGGGGGATGGGCATTTCCGCACTATCTCCAGAACGAACAAAAATGAGAGCTGACACTCGAGAGTTTTTAGTTTATCATATAGGGGTCACTTTGAGCCTATTTGCATAACGCCCCGAGTAGAGGATAATGAGAAAATTCAACATGGTGTCCACGTGGGGTACCAGAAAAGTGAGATTTCTGCTTCTTCCACGAGGAAAAGTGGGCACAAATTATTTTATTTCACATCAGATGAATATTAAGTAATTTAGCATGCAGTTTTTGCGCAGAAATTATCTAAATAAAAAATTCAAGAAAATCTGAGCGAAAAATCAACCAAGAAATGCCTTTTTTTGAAAATGACATCACTGTAACATCAGCACGGCGGTCATATTGGATTATAGTGTGGCAAGTTTCAGCCCCCTATGTCAATGGGTAAGAAAAATAAGGGGAAGGGGCGAAATGCCTCCCCCCCCCCCAGGCCTGGACTGGTCCCAAAACGCCCAGATCATATAGGGTTAAAGATCGAATCATTGCATCAGTCAATTTTACATTGCGCCAGGTACTGTGCAATGGACATTGTACTAAAAGCGGTGTAGGAATTATATCGATATATAATTCGATTCGATAATTCGGTCGATATAATGGATCATTCACTATACTAATCTTTAATGAACGAATTTGGAAGAAAATACATTGTACTCAAATTCAATAATGCTCGTCATACACCCGTGCCAATCTGACAGGCAAAGGGTTGAATATCTTTATAGATTGCCAAGTATAGAAACTTAAGAAAAAATGAAAGACATGATAATCGATAGCTTGCCATTATTAGTGATACATTTGTTTTTCACTTCAAAATGTAGAATATTTTCACATTCATGAAAAAAACCCTACACTACGTGCACTAATTCACCAAGATCAACCAGCGTCTCCGTACACCTTATATTCCGTGCACTTAGGCTTACACCGTTCAGAGGGTGTGGGTTAGGGAAGATTCAAACAGGGCAACGGTACGCTTGTTGGTTCTAACTACTTCATGATCCAGCACCGACCTCATCTGTTCGATGACTGCAACATCCTCGGACGTCTTATGAGCAACAGCCGCAATTTCGCCCAAGGAAACCTGCCAAACACCTTAAAGCGAGTAGTCTGAAAGTAATATGGGGTGTGCAAGGAGTCGAGTCGTCGTGGTACTGTATCGCCGAATTTTGCAAGGCTAACTGATTCAATATGCTAATGCATCGATAGAATTCCAGAGGGAGAGCAGAATGTTCATCGACATGTTATAAGTTCTCTCGAATGATATGGTCAATGATGCGGATTCATTCTCAAAGAATATCAGTTGCACAGCTTTATCAGATAGATTTAGAATCGATAGTGCTTCAAGCCGAATCCAGAATCAAAGGGTTTCATCTGGATCTCTTTTCTACAGGGAGTGGATGATTAGATACGTGATTTATACGGTCGTTTTTCTTTAATCCGTCCTTTTCAATGGCCTCTTATGTCACCAAATACGATCGATCGTTGAACGGAAGCAATAAGCGTCTGTCATTTGACCCCCAACCACCATACATAGGAGGCAGAACAGACATCTGCATTCCAAAAAATCTCTTCTGTTCGTATAAACTGCTAATGCATGCTTCATATGCGACGTATAGTAGGAAATCCTTGTCGTTGAAGAAGTTTCGCGGCTGTTTTCTACTTTACGATACCCGTTTCCTTGTCGTTGAAGAAGTTTCGCGGCTGTTTTCTACTTTACGATACCCGTTCACGCTCATATTCGGTGTCAATAAATATGTGCCTCATGTGGATTTCTGTATCCTTTGACAAAAATATAGCATCGTCTTTTCTTATTGCAGTAAACAAAATACTACTAATTTGATACATGATTTATATTGTTTTCTTGCATTTCGAACATTCTTTTATTATGCAAGATTAATCAATGTAGGTCGGAGATGATCGGTTGAATATCTAACCGCCCCAAACGACTCCTCTCCGGCCTGATTCTTGACTACATTAAACCAAACAGAGAATATAGTCGGCGTTATATGTTAGTCTGAAACAGGTTCCATCTACTATAATAACGGATATGCAGTTTATGAGTAGTTAGGCTGGACTTTAGGTAAAGGAGAAAGGCCGAGTAACTGTACATTCGTGAAAAAGAATCGACGAGGCGCGAAGCCTTCACTAAGGTCTTTCTGCGACTTAAACGTTAGTCCAACGATAATGTATTTACTTCTTCGACTTACACGAAGAATGAAATGAGCTATGTCAAACCGAACAAATTGCCATGATATAGGCCCAGGTGATTACATGCGTGGAACCATTCGAAAAAGAACTGCAAAGGGCCAAGTACGCACACTGTACTCGATTGACGGCGTCCTACATGATGGACGGTACATCACATGAGAAGGAATTTACGCATACGCTTACCTGGGCTGCTGTTTATCTATTAAACACAGGAACAAGACTGCCTGGATTCTGTTTTCATAACACAATCCAAAATTATTGAATCTGGCTCGGATTTCGAAAATTCGGAGGGGCAATGCGCACTAAATGATATGCAGTCGCTGGAAAACACTATATCGGATGACGAGTGGTCGAATCAAGCAGTGGTCGAATTGGAGCAACGCTTTGAGAAGCAAAAACCGGCTGAAAATCGTTTTCGCAGCCCCAAAAAGGACGCTGAAATGTACGACTATTACGTCCGTAGGTACGTAATTCATTATTCGATAGCCGACCGCGCCTTACTTGTACAAAGTTATTATGAAGGTTTTCCTATAAACCATGGTCAGGTTATGATTATGGTTTACTCTGTCACATAAGACGCAAAGTGGGTGGGCGGCAGGAGCTAATTTCAATCATTTCCTATGCCACAGGGGGAAAGGTTCGTTTGCTCCACGCAATGGCTGTACATGGCTAGTCACACTTGTCGAGTTAACCATATCCTATTTGGTTATATCCTTTCTCTCTCTCTCTCTCTCTTTCTTTCTTTCTTTCTTTACTTGAATAATAGTTTACAAATCTCTATTCTGCTTACATATGGTCGTCCAAACGCAGTTCAAAATGCGCTGAAAGAATATTCTTCACGACTGTCTTGGATTTTATTGGGGGGGGGGAGGAGCGCTGAAAGTAAGATTTTACTACGATACTGTACTCTCATAATAGTAGAAAATTAATACTGTAGCATTGCTGTGCTATTAGACGGCAACTTTCTTGATTTCCTTTATTATTGAATCCGTGTTCTAGTCTTATTCTCCATATTTGGTGTACAGACTGGCTAGTTCGATCAGATCTAAATGCAGATGGGTGTCGACCGTGTCTGATACATGGAGAACCGAACGGAACCGGATCGCCGAAATGGATAACCACGTTAGCGTCATCCAGCCGACCTTGATAGAAATGACAAAGGACGAACTTTGTTATACTATATCTAGATTCCTGTGCGAAGCGCGAAAAGCCAGTGGTGAAGAATATCCACCAAGTATTCTATATGATATGACGATCAGCTTACAACTGTACTTGGAAACGCAGGGGAAGAATTATAAACTTCTTCAAGATCCCGCCTTTCTCCACCTGAAAAACACCTTAGACCACATCATGAAAGATCGTGCGCAACAGGGAATCACGGATAGGAATCGCAAAGCGGAAATTCTAACTCTGGAACAGGAAGAACTGTTATGGGCCAGTGGTCTCGGGAGTAGCACTCCTAGAAAATTAGTGGACACAATGTTGTACCTGATTGGCCTGCACTTCGCGCTCCGGGCTGGGCAGATACCTTCGTTGGGAGAATTCCCAGCTGGCCGTGATGACTGACTCGACAGGCATGAGATACTTGCGATACACAGAGGACGTATCCAAGAACAATTCAGGCGGACTAAAACATCGCAAAAGCAAAACGAAGGTTGTCTACGCCTATGAAGATGTCAACCAGCGGGAACGGTGCATTGTGACGTTATTCCAGCTTTATGGTGAGCATTGGTAAGTCTGTCTACTTCGCTTGGCACACATCGCTACTCTCAAGTTTGAATGAATTGTACCTTTGCTTTGGAGTGTAATTTCAATCAACTTGAGTGAATCAATTTTCACATGAGTAAATCTTACTTGGGTTGACTGAATTCTCACTCCAGGTCTATACGGAATATTCGATCCAGGCAATATTCTCGAAATGGAGGTAAAAATGTTTTTCCATAACGTTTTCCCTTATTTTCGCATTTGGTGACCTGAACAATTTGGTCATGGTTATTTCGAGATTTTTCTTTGTCTTCAAAACTGGAACGAGAAAATTAGTACTAAAGTGTCGTTTCGTTGAAACATTGATTTGTTGCCGGGAAAATATAGATCAATAATAGCTACTGTATTCCTTTCCATTCATCCCTTCTGCCTCGTCTAATTTTTTTTTGCAGATTAAATTGACATTTTATGAAAGCAATATTTACCCATAAATGTAATATAAAGGCACATTTGAATGATACCTAAAAAATGGCGTCCATCTTCCAATACCTCCCCCTGGACAATTATCCTGTTTTTATTACAGAGCTGTATGTACCCTCATAATACTTGAATGCATACGTCATGGTTGGACTGTTACGAGAAATAAACTAACCTGTAAAGTTAACTTACAAATTCCTATTGATCACTGCACATGATTATAATTTATTTCCCTAAATTTCCCTTTTAGCCCCGAAACTAGGAACGCTTTTTACCTGAGACCCCTGGAGAAACCAATAGGCAACATATGGTTCTCGACACAGCCTATCGGCCTGCATACACTGACTGGCATCGTTTCCCGTCTCTGTCGAGCAGCAGGGATTCCTGGATTCCATACAAACTATTCCCTTAGGGCAACAGCAGCAACACGTCCATACGAAGAAGACGTGGACGAACAACTGATATCGGAAATCACTGGACATCGCAGTAGTGCTGTATGGGAATATAAACGGACAAATGATGACCAGAGACGGAAACGCAACGCGATTGTTGATGGTCGCAAAGAAACAATGGAATTGTCCCCCGCGAAGTGTCCGCGACTGGACGACTCTTTCGATTCCCGTTTTCCACATGTCATAATAAAGGTTAACATAAATAAATAGAAAACTTCTCGTACCGTTATTCGGAGTCAAAGGTTTATGCCATTCCTACATGTATATGCAATTTGCACATTTATTAAATTGTATTCGGCATGGTATCTTTCTGGTTCGTGTTTTTTTATTTCGCTCGTCAACTTTTTTGACTACAGAACATTACTTAGTTCCACCTGTTAGTTCCGGTTGAATTAAATAAGTCGAATTTGCTTGTTGCAGTGCTGTTTGGGTTTGTCATTTGTACATTTCTGGAGACCGACATCGAGTAGTCTATTGCCCCATTTACTAGTGGTTTGTGTCTTCTTACATGCGTTACCTGACCGATGCGTTTCTTTCCAGAAACAGAATGTACACTTGCTGTACATTCGTGAAAAAGAATGTACACTTGCTGTACATTCGCGGAAAATAATGTACACTTTTAACAATAGAGTGACGTCACAACTAGCGTTTAAGTATCACGGGTTTATGATTGGGACCGCGCACATGCATGCGTTCCCTGTTACAATGTCGGTAGATCTTCTAATACCCATCTCCCCACCACATGCCTCTCCCCACACACACTCCCCCCCCCCACACACTCCCCACCCCTCTCCCCACACGCACTCCCCACTCTCCACTCCTCACACACTCCCCACACCCCCTCACCACACACACTCTCCCACCCCTATCCCTACGCACACTCCCCACCCCTCTCCCCACACACACTCCCCACCCCTTTCCCCACACACACTCCACGCACACACTCCCCACCCCTCTCCCCACACACTCCTCACACACACTTCCCATCCCTCTCCTCACACACACACTCACCACACACACTCCCCACCCCTCTTCCCACACATACTCCCCACCCCTCTCCACACACACTCCCCACACGGTTAGTTCAATGTATTTCCGAGACTAATTATAATACATTTAATACGAATTAAACATGATGCTCAACACATTTCCAGTATTCAGTGATGTCAACAAGACATGGTTTTATTTCCATGAAATCACCATCATCACCATTATTCTTTATTTGGATTAATTTCCAAGTCGTTTCTCAGAGCATTTATCTCGGCCACGTTTTGATTTTGGTTGTTCATTTGAACACATTGGAGATGTGCAGAAACATGATATTCAAATCGACCATGGCCTCGGGTTTTCTCCGTTTCCGATCATTCGAATTCTTCGAAGACTTCCACACCTCCTTGTAAAACGGAATAGATGCTAGTTTAAATTTCACATTTTTTCTTTATAGGTGAAGATTAAAGCTTGTGATGTAGCAGCCGTTGACAATCCCACACGCTGTGATGTAAAAATACCGAAAATTGTTATGGATGTCTTTAACATACTAGCATAAGAAATTTGCTACCTGAACCAGATATTTATGTTGCAGAAATTGCAACGTGTCATTACAAGTACATATAGCCCGAAAACGATAATCGAAAGAAGGTGATGCTCCATAACTGCCATGAACATATGGGTGGACTAAATAACATCTTACTTATGAACCTGTCTGACAGATGCTAAGGGCAGCAGTGTCCACGTAATCAATACAAGCGTCTAGTCCGTCATTCAATATTTAGCCGTCGTCCATTAAAGAATTTTCGGGTCGATAATCAAAAGACCTATTCCACATTCCATATAACAGCCCAGTCAAGCTTTGACTTACCAAATATTTTCAAAATGATTTGCTACTTTTGGATTATATGGTTGATCTGATATTGAAACTACTGAAGATTTGTGACATAGCAATATATGAATTGAGAGTTGAACAATTTGTTCCAATTAATATACAGGCTGAAAAGCTGTTCCATGGCGTTATACTTTTTGAAGTGTTACTATTTAGATTACCTGAAGGTAAAGCCCCTCGCACCCATTTTGTTTTTCATTATATCTTATATCATATGTACATTTTTGATACATAGAGTCAGGTAACTTAATCTTTTTATTGAACTTATAAAACCCTACCAGGTGATATGAGGGTGTGTGCCAGACTGGGCGGGGTACCCCGATTTCTGTCCATTGCCCCCTGATTCTTATGTCTGAAACTTTCCATACCATATATTTGAGTCAAGCACTAAACGAAAGCGTTAAAAACTTCAAGAAGGCATCCATGATGATGTCGAAGCGACGTCATTTTTCTCCTATTTTATGACCGATTTTTTAAAATTATTTTTGTATATTTTCTCTCGAGCCCTAATTAAAATGATATAGAATAATTTGTTTTGCCAGAAATAACTTGCGTTTATGCCATTTAGGCATGGAGAGAAAGACCGAACACACGCCTTCTGGGGATACCTCGTCGTCGTTATTTTGAAATTGTCCAGTGATCTGTTGAAGTACATGGGTTCATACGGCCCCTAGCCCCGGGTTAGGCGGAATTAGACACAAGTTACGAAACGTAACGCCATAGATCTTGAACGCTACGCTCGTACTTTGCTATCAGCATGGGATATGTATCGCCAAATTTGAGAAACTTTGAGTGGAGGCGCTTGGTGGTGTAGCCCTGTTTTATAAGTTTCTGCAACACGTTGATTAAAATCGTCACATTTAGCACAGGATCTAGCAAATGCTACTAGGCGTGATATGTATACGCCATATGCAGGTCCCACTGGAATATTACTGTCCAGAAAGGGATAGTTTACGATGTCGAAATTGTAATCATCTCTTTTGTCATACAGTCGACGAGAGAGAAGGCCCGCTTCATTTTTATATAGATATAGGTCTAAATACGATGTGCCTGTAGGGTTATCTGTAGTTTCCTTCAAATCCAGTGAAGGTGGATATATATCCTTCACTGCGTCATTTATATAGTGATTATCCACAGCGAGAAGATCGTCCAAATAGCGTTTGGTGAATGAGAAGGAACGGCTTTGAATGGATCGGTTTTTGAAAGCGCCTGCATATAGTCATATTCATCAGAGAATAGATATAGGTCAGCCAACAGGGGTGTACAATTAGTACCCATTGGGATACCTATATGCTGCTGATATATTGTGTTGCCAAATTTCACATAGATATTTTTAATGAGAAATTCAAGTAACTCTATAAACAAATAAACATCCCATGAATGATATCTCTTGTATGTAGTAGAACTAAAGAATGCTTTATGGCTTCCGACATTAATATATCTACGATCAGTTTTCGTGAACACAGATACTATTAATGAACTTAGACGGTCAATGAGGTCCTGATGATGGATTGTGGTATAGAGAGTCGAGAAATCCCATGGATACATGTCTATACGGCATGTGACCTTTAGCATCAAGTTCTTCCGTAAGACATTTTGAGTTTTTCAATATCCACATACATTCAACGCCAGAGTTTTTAGAAATAGTGGCGGAATACCTTTCCCGAAATGCTTTTACCTCCCGAAGGGCCCTCATCAACAGGGTTGAAAGAAGCTTGGTGGTGCAGCTTCTAGAACCAGCTATGAATCTAGATTTGTATTGTGATTTATGCATTTTGGGAGTCCAGTATACTTTTGGTATACCGTTATGTTTGGTTGGAAGACGAATACCTCTTTCCCTGAGAAACGTTTTTCGATTGTTAAATAAATCTTCGAGAGTAAATGCAGTTTGAGAGTAAGCAGACGTATTTGATGACGATATGTTTACACTCAATTCTTCAACCAGCACCTGGTAATAGTAATAATTACATATGAATATTATATTATTTGTAGCTTTGTCTGCTGGGACTATGACGAATTCGCTCTGGAGATTTGCTAGACCTTCTTGCGAATTGGGGCTTCTCAGTACTTGTTTTTTTTGGGGAAGGGTACTTCTGTCAATATGGCGGATTGTTTCAACGACCTTGCTCTTGGTGAGGTCCAGACAATCATCGAGTACTGTAGGTTCAACTTTTTCTCGCTTAGACCAATCAGTAACGTACTGTTCCAGAGCGGACAGGATTATCTTCTGGTCGGCCTTCAGATTTATATTTCTCGGCTCTCTATATTTAAGTCCCTTCATCAGGAGTAATCTTAGGTCCTTATCACTCATCATCAAGGTCACCTGTCACAACCTGTTTGCATGGTGTATAGTTAAAGTTCGACGATTCACAATCACCACTATAGCCCCCGACGTGTATAAGTTCCAGTCAAACTCCTTGACAGCATTAGAGTAATTGAATATTTTGGTGGCTATAGATTTAGTATATTTATATGAAATGCAAGGAGGTTCTGTGAACTTTGGTACAGTGTTGCGTACATCTGGATCATTCAGGATTCGAGGTAAATTAATAATGTCCAGTCCTTTATCTAAGTAGTTGAGTTTCAAGAAAAGCAGATCTTGGGATGTTTTAATTATGTTCACTGGACGATACAATCGAAAATACGCTATATCTTGAGATACTTTCGAGATTTTCGGTGGTATTGTATTTCCTGAGGACGCAGATTGTTGTATATCTCTGGCTATATGATTTAACGCATACAACGCATACAGAACAGGTAACGCAAACAGAACTGTACGTAAGCTATGTGTACTATTGGGTGTGTTTGTTAAACCCACTAAGTAATTTAAAGTGATATGATCGTGAATCACCGCACTAATAAACTTTCTCCAACCATGGCTGCGATGTCTCCGTGACTGACTGGGTAATATTGGATATTTTTGAACGGCGGTTTGTAACATTGCCGAACCCACTGACATTATCATTTAAACCATACGGAAACACTGACCCAAGTTCTAGCATCCAGAATAGTTCCCGCTCTCGGATTTTTCTCACAAATCCAAAAGGGGAATCCTTGGTAGATGGATAGACGACGTCTATGATCTGAACACTAAAGTTGTCCCAGCCATAGTCGGGTCCAGAAAAATGCTTACCTATAAGCAATTGCTTTTTCCTAACGGATTTTCTGTGACCATTCCCCCTAAGATTGAGTCTTTGGGTGGTCTTGCCAACATACTGTTGGCCACACACCCAGCATCAACATCTGAAATTCACTATGGAAACTGAAACCAACAACGCTCCCCGTTTCCTTCACGTCCTTGTCAGCAGAACAACAATCCGTCTACAAACTAGTGTGTACCGAAAGCCCACCCACTCCGGCCAATATATTCACTACATATCCAACCACCAAGCCCAAACAAAGACAGCTATCATCTCAAAACTTACCAACCGAGCACAATCGATATGTTCATCTGACCTCTTGACAACGAAATTTCCCACATCAAGACCGTTTTCAGCAAGTCAACGATTATCCCAAACAACTAGTGGACAAAACTGTGAAACAAGTCCTAAAACCCAACCAGAGACCAATAACTAACAGAGAAGAGGGCCCAAATATTGGAATAACCCTACCCTACATTGGCAAGACAAGCCACCAGACTGCCATACTACTCCAGACACGAGCCAGCATCCAGACCACCTTCGCAACCAACAGAAAACTAAAGAGTCACATCAATGCAGACCACACTGGCAGACCACATCAATACCATCAGTTAAAAAGCCCCAACCACCCAACCCCAGCCAAAAGGAGTAATCTACCAATTTAGAGTGCAGTTGCAAGAAAAAAAAATTACATCGGCGAAAATCGGCCCTAAATAAACGAATGAAAGAACACCAATCCTCTGTGACTCGCAGTTTCAGACCACATCAAGGAAAACCCCTTCCATTCAATCAACTGGAACAACACCAAACCCTTGTCACAAACCAAATGCACTGGAAAATCAGAAAGCTACTAGAGGTCATCCACATCAAAAAACCACAACTGAACAGAGACCAGGGCCTATTCATCCCCACCGCATATGACCTACTAATCCAGGAACCCCATCGTGTCTAGAAGCCCACCACGTCAATTAATCCAACGACCTCCACATGTCCAGTCCAGTCCTGCCCTATCAATTTCTTCTAACCTGGTATTATCATATTGTTACCATATTGTTGACATTTACTCAAGGAACTGATATATATACAGCTTATTTTTTTACTGATGTCACTGATTAAAAACGATACTAGTATCTGTATCGAAACGCCGTCCTGAATAAACTAGAAGTTGTTATCCATAAGCAATTTGTTTATTTAACATAGAATGGTTTAGAACAATTTTTCTAGTCTTCCGTAAGCTGTTGTATCATTCATTTTTATAACAATTATTTCTTTTCCGGTTTCCTTACGCTGCGACATGGTGTGGATCCTTGAAACTTTCCATACTATATATCTCGGTCAAGAAATAAAAAATAAATTCGCGAAAGCTGCCATGATGACATTGAAGTGAAGTCATCTTTACGGAAGTTAATTTTGTTTCCTATTTTCTGATTTTTGCATTTTTTTACTTTTATTTTTCGATATTTTCTCTCAAAACCTATTTAATATGAAAGAGAATAACCTGTTACTGGCCTAAATAACTTTTACGCCATTTCAGGCATGAAAATGCGGAAAATATGGACAGAAAGACCGAAAACGCACTTCCAGGGATATCCCCTGGCGGCCTGTTTCCATGATCTTTTGCTCTTAGGATTATCCAGGTATGCTCAAAATGACTCCAATAAGGTTCACAGAAAATTAACAAAGTTTCAGTGGGCGTATTTCCTTCTTTCCGATGCTGCGTTGAAAAGTTTGATAGGAGGGTGCCATGCCCTACCACAGACGCCAGATAGGGTTAAATTTGCGTACGTGACGAAATTGACCGAGATATTATATTGCAATAGAATTGGAAGGTCATGTGAAGAATATAAAGCGGTTTCGTTTTAAGTTCACAATGAAGTCTATTTAAGGCTTTGATAGCAGAGCCGCTTTCCATCGATTTTGATATCCGGTTTATTCCATATATTCATCGCGTTTGGGTCTTCAGTTGTTTGTGGCCCATCTTTGAAAGATATATTAGCCAACACTTTATGACGTCGCATCAAAATGTTTTGTTTTTTCTAACTTGGTCAGCTATCGTTCTGGCAGAGTTATCCATTATTTATTAGTTCTTTGCCATTTGTAATGCAATTTTCAACCTATCCTCTTCGTGGGTTTGTATTTGAATATTTTCGATTGCCAGATGAATTGATAGAAAAACGGTATTCAGCTTCACAGCTATATATCTCGGTATGTTGGGGGAGGGGGGGACAATTTTAGGTTGGTTCAGTTTTGGTATAAATAATTTTTCTTGGAATTATTAATCTTCCCAATTGTTTGTAGGTCAAATTTATAGCGAAGATTGAAAGCATAGTAATCATAGCCTATTCTACAGCCTATCTATACAGCTCATGTCTTTAAAGAGTTTATTTTGTTTTGGAAGGACAGCCTCTGACTCCCAGATTAAGACAAGCATACAATACGCACCTATATGTAAATCTCATAAATAACTTGCTCGTATTGTGAGAACTGTTACCTGCGAACTGACTGCAGTAAACACATTTAGGCGTAGTTTAGGTTTCAATCCGTAAAGTCTGCATTGTAGTGGTGTTTGGGTTTTTCTTCCTCACACCACTATGGAAAAGTTCATAGAAACTTTGTGTGAGTGGGAGAAGAAGGGTGTCAGACCAATTGTCCTGTATTGACAGACAGTCGGTGTAAAATATGAATAATTAAATTCCCCCGGTATTATTCGTAAATCCAGCGATCAAGAGAACTTTGTTTTTGTACCCAACCTTTTCCTCAGCATTATTGATGTTCGATAATTAACTGAACCGTACTATGTACTTGGTGATACTCGTGACATCAGGAACTGATTCTAACAAAGGACAACGACTACTTCGCCAGGGAATAATCTATCAAAGGCTTTAAGACGCGTAGTCCGAATGTAATATTGGTGTTGCAAAATGCCACAATTACGTCCTCATCGTAATTGTACAGCAGTATCGTTGAGAAAGAAGAGAATAATCGATTTGACATGTAAATGAATTGGGGATATTCCTCAGAGAGCATAATATTCATCTACTTGCCAGACCTTAGAATGTTGAAGAATGACACATAAAGTGGATCATTCTCCTCGGACGGTCCTGGAATCGATCATCCGTCAGGCGGAATAGTGAACCCGAGGTTTTTCAGCTCTTATGGACCCCCTTTCTACTTTAAGTGGTTGATGTGATGCATGGTTGAACTTCAAGGACGCCCCTATTCTAACCCGCCTATTCAATTGGCTCGGATGCCACCAAGCATAGTCGACGGGTACGCGAGGCAGTACTTTGTGAAACAAGACGGTTGCCGCAAAAGAGCTTGAATAGACGTTGTTGAACACTTATGAACACTGCGCATTAATTGAACACCATGTCCAGATAAAGCTGGAGGAGACATTTGGTGAGAAATTTACACCCAGTAACTCTGATAACGCGTTTGTACACCTTATTATGGATGGGCTTTCTCGATGTAGTTTTGAAAATATTTTGTTACGGTACAGGTACTTACAAAAAAGTACAGTCTACAATATGCAGTCTTTGCTAGTTATACCGACGAAAGACTCAAGAGGGATAATATTCAGCTTTTCATGATGGTTTATTCATTTAAATACCTGGTATTCCTTTGTATCTTTGAATCCTGAAGTACTCTATCTGATGGTTCGTTCAAAAACAATTATGCTATCTTAAGTAAATTGCACTGTTCTTTAACGCGTAAACACAAAATGGACCATTGTCTGTTATGGTCGGCATGATGGAGTTGTAGATTACTTAAAGACAACAAATAAAGCTTGTGGAAAAATAGTCCGACATACGGACAAGAAGACATATGGCCCCCATTCGCCACTATAGCCGAAGTGGGCATGCATGCAGTTCCAATAATCATTTAATTCTTAAGATGTTATTAAAATCACATCTGAAGCAATTTCTCCAAACATATCGTACATGTCGTGATTTTAACATATCTCTCTGTCCAATGAGAAATGGTGTTACAAGCGGATCCGGGGGTAATGTATACTGCTAACACAAAGGTCGAATTCGCCATTCAATAACCAGCCGTTATCAGACAGTATGGTACCAAATTCCAGGGAATCATGAAATAACACAAGCTGATTTCCAGTTTACGATATTCGTGCATATTTATATAGTGTGTGTCATGTTCAGTAAATATGTGCTGTTGGTGTGTTTCTGTATCACTTGACAAAACGAACATGCAGCATTGTCTTCTATTCGATCTGGATATTGATTGGGAAACTCAAATTTAACTCAACTCATTGCGCGATGTTCTTTACAGAAATGTTATTACGTCATTGTACATTTCGACGTTATGCCATTGTGGTAACTAGCTGGAGTGCCATTTTTATCGGGACAAGCTGGGATATGATACCTGTACTTGCGCAGTCCTTCAACAGTCCTAAATCGCCAATGGACTGAACCTTTCGAAAAAGTAAACTCTAACTTTGGTAGCCGTTCGAAATGCTACGAAACTTAGTCAGGATAGTATTGGGGTTACTACGGGTAACCTAAACGAAAAAGAAGAAAAAAAACTGTCAAAGAGGTCATATGGGGCCCATTGAAGCTCAGAATTGTTTTCGTCTGCAGGCGGTAAAACTTTGTCAGGATAGCTATGGGGCCGGACCCCGTGACTACAAATTTAAAAAAAAAGTTTAATTAACGTCCATAATGGGGGACAGGAATATAAAATTTACATTTGCCCACTGTATACAGTGTGGCATTGTCAGTGGTCATCGCGACAACAGCCACAATGTCGCCCGAGAAAACAAACTCAAACGCCGAAGGACAAGTAGCCCAAAAGTAATATAGGGTGTGCAAACACTCGAGTTGTCGTGGTAAAGTATCGCTGACAATACGAAATAAAAGTAACTAGAACGAGAGAGAAGTGGGTAACAGTGTTCACTGATGCCAACAAGACAGGAGGGTGTTCTTTACATGAAGTCATAATCACTACCATTATTATTTATCTGGATGAATATCCAAGTCCTTTTCCAGAGCATGTATCTAAGCCACGTTTTGATTGTGTTTGTTCATTTGAAAACCTTGGAGATGCAAAAAAACTTCTCTGTAAAATTAAACAGATGTATTTTCGAAGGCGATGACATATATTTTTTCTGTTTGTGGGTGAATCATTGAAGATTAGAGACTGCGATGTGGCAATCCCAAACGTTGTGATGCAAAAATACCGAAAACATTGATGGATGTCTTCAAAATACTAGCATAAAATTTTGCTACCCGTACCAGATGATATATTTTCTGTTGCATCGAAAATCGAAAGAAGGAGCATTGATTGCCATGAACATATGGGTGGGTTAAGGACAACAGATTCCATGTAACCAAGCACCAGGACTGGGGAATTCCGAGTTAACCTCAAGCCGAGGGGAGATGTCGGTCATCCCTACCATTGGCTAGAAAACTCGGAGACACATACATTTGGGTATTTCTCTCTATAATAATAATAAAAAATCAATCTGATTCGCCATCCTGACAGAGGTCTTTTCGAAACGTATTTTTCAGCCTCGGTTTGGGGGGATTTTTTTGTCTTCAACAACGGTTGAATGTGATGGATGATGATTAATTCAGACAAAATCAATTAATTTTTTGCACTATTATTCGAGCAAAATGTGAACAGTACACGGAAAACGTCTCACGGCTTACTTTTGGAGGACACCTCGTGAGAATAAATGTCAATGGTAATGTCCTAACATCCCAAAAAACCGATGTTTTTAGACTCCAGTGATTCCAACCGTGTACAATCTGAGCCGTTGTAGATTGTAGCTGTCATAGTTTTTGTATGGTTAATATATGGGGAGGTACGCGATCTCCCACCCCCACTGAATATTTCCAAGAATAATACGCCAAAATTTGAGGTAATGTGTCCTATTGCCCTATATCTAACTAGGATACTTATGTTCGCTTAATTTTTGCCAATTCCTCGAGTTCAACAATTTATCTACGTATATGTATTAAGGACAGGGATAGTAGAAATGTGATAGGAACTACCCAATGTAACCCAGACGAGGAGGGATGACTGGGTGGCGATTGACAAGCCTATTTGGACGTCGCCATTGATCTTCGATTCAAGGATGTCCGCTGCTGGTAAATCAGAGTAATTAACTTTTTGAATAATGTGTGTTGTTGCATTCAGAATTGTGTAATATGAGAAGAAAAAAAATATATATATATATAGGCTGGTGTGCATTTTTTAGCTGTAGGCAACATTAAGTGAGCTGACCCATGCTCTATTTGATAACCCAGAAAAGATAGGGAATAGCCCTAGTTTTGAAGCATATCCATGAAAATTCATATAATTAGTATTTAATTTTTCTTATATTCTAACTGTTGGCAGATAATCACAATGTCTATAAAACATGATCAAATTGGATGGATGTTGCTGTGCAAAATTCTCAGCTAGAAAGCTTTTAAAGGAAGTCCCTCTCTCTTAACCTACAAAAGGGAGATAGCCCAATATGAAAAACAGGCAACATGGCCGCCAACTTCAAAACTCACCAGCGGACATCCTTAAGATTGACTCATAAAGGCTCAACATTACCATTAATTGAGTCATCAATTCAGAAAGTTAGATCTTACCTTTTGGACATTATTTCCCGTTCTGTATATGGCAGCTCTTTTGCCTGTCAATCCATTATCTTGTATTCGCAGATTTTTTTACAATAAATATTTAAGAGATAAAATATTATATGGCAAACGCATTTCACAGATTGTCAATACTACTATTGTTCGTTCACAAAACCAGTGAATAGGTTTGCGTAAACACGGTGGACAATCCATGCCAACATTACAAAATCCTATAAACTCACTTTAGTAGGTGGAAAGTGGCTTCAATTGCATACCAAAACAAAGAAACGGAAAAGAAAAGAAGGCGAACGGAAGAAAGAAGAACAAAAGAGCCGAGGACAAAATAAAGAATACTTCTGAGAGTTAGCGTACACGCATTTCGGGGATATTGGTATTTTCGTGTTCATTTATATTCCTGTAACATGTGACAGAAATAATCCGGTTCGGTTTAAGTTCACAATGAAGTCCGTTGTGCAAGCTTTGATAGTATAGCGGCTTTCTATCAGTTCTTATATCATATATCAGGGGTATTCCATATATTCATCTAGTTGATATCTGCAGTTGCTTGTGACTCATTTTGTGGAGATATATTAGCATATATATGTAATGCAATATTTAAAAAAACTGTTCAGTTTAACATTTTGAACCTGTTTGAACTCTCTTAGTGGATTTGTATTTCAATATTTCCGATTGTCAGATGAGTTGACAGAGACTGGTCTTTAGTTTCACCGTTACATAACTCGGTATTTTGGGGAGAACAATCAAAAGGTTGCTTCAGTTTTGGTATAATTAAATTTTTCGAGACTTTTAATCTTCTCTAAAGTTTGTAGGTCAAATTTATAACGAGGATTAAGCTTCACAATTGTATAGTGCTCCCTATCTATACAGCCGTTGTTTTGGAAGGGGTTATCTTGTTTTGAAAGGAAAATCTACCAGATGAAGACAAACATACAATACGCACGTACATGTAAATCTCACAGATAGTCTGCTCATGTTACGAGAACTGCTACTACTGACAATAAAAACATCCTGCAAAGTGCAATTTGATGTGGTTTATTGTTTTCCCCATACGACTATCGAAACGTTCATAGAAACTCTAAGTGAGTGTGAGTGTGGCGTTCACTCCATTAGACGTCCACGATGCTCATCCATTAACATCAGATGAGTTGCGTGCGATGATCTGTCATCAAAGCTCCCGATTAGGCGAATCTAATTCCGCTTAAGTCGGTGATAGGGGCCGTGTGGATACTTCATAGTCTCCACATGAACAACTGCAAGAAAAGCGCGGCTAAGATACTAACGCTACGTCCGAGAATCCACAGTTTTCTCGGGTCTGAATGTTAGGTGCCGAGGGATGATTTCCTGTAGTCATATGGTTGCTTTTTAGACGCCAGACGTCGGCAATCATTCCCCACCTCTTCCATATCGCTCCAGTTGAGAGTTTTCGGAAAGGTGTTGCAACCACCGAAGAAGAACACCTATTTTTCGGCTACCTAACATGGCTGGATAATATATAACTGTCGAATTTGGCTCTCCCTGGCATTCGCTATTATAGGATAACTTTGGGATACCTTGATACTCATGGATGTTCAAGCAGATTACCAGTTGCCGGTACAACGTCGCAATTTCCACTAAATGTGGGAGACCAAACATACACGTGAATTGTGCTCCTTCCGATGTCTTTTTCACATATAGCTGGATTGCTGCTCACTCATAGGTAGCCAACTCGAGGCTAACGGTTGAATGATATGCATTTGAAATGACGTCCTACAACGTTGCAGAAGCAAAAACTTATGATGCCAAATTGCAATTAAACTACAAGCCATTAACTCTGTATGATTGTTCTTTTGCCATCTGGGTAATAAACCGGGGAACTGTGATTTTGTGCGAAACCTGAGCTTCAACACTGAACCTTTCTATTTAGGCCTACTTGGCGATACTCTCGCCACCGGGAACTGACTCTAAGCATTCCTTGAACCAACGGCGACCTTATCCTGCACAAACTATTTCGCCTCGGGAATAAACTGTCAAACGCCGTAAGACGCGTAGTCCGAATATAATGGTTCTTCCAAAATGGCACAATTACGTCCGTCTTGTAACAACAGTATCGCAGAGAAGGAGGAGGCTAATCGATTTGACCTGTAAACGCAATGAGGATATTCCACAGAGAGCATAATATTCATCGACTTGCCAGACTTCAGAATGTTGAAGAATGACAGAAAAAGTTGTAGCAAAAGGACTAAGTTGTGGATCGATCTTCAAGTAGATCAGTTGCACTGCTTTCTCAGACGGACTTTGAATCGATAATCTTCCAGGCGGAATAGTGAACCGAGGTGTTTCAGCTCTTATGGACCTCTTTCTACTTTAAGTGGTTGATGTGATACATGGTTGAACCTTGATGACGTCCGTATTCTAACCCGCCTATTCAATTGCCCCAGATGTAACCAAGCACAGTCGACGGGTACGTGGGGCAGCACTTTTGCGAAACAAGACGGTTGGCACGGAAGAGCTTGAATCAGACGATGTTGAACACTTAAGAAATTAAAAATCATGTCCAGATAAAGATGGAAAAGACGTTCGGTGTCCCGAAAATTTAAAACCATTAACTCTAATAACGAGTTTGTACTCATTATTGATGGAGTCTTGTAAAGTCTTTTTTTGTGGTCCTAATACTTATAAAAATGTATCTACCGTCTCCAGCATTCAGTCCTTGCATTTGAATACTCGATAGCCTCTATTATTATATAAATGGTGATGAGATAGTGAATATTATCAATTGAATAAACGCGATATTTTTACCGCAGGGATGATATGAAATGTACCATCACTGTTATGATATGACAAATGACGTCACAGGCAGTGAAGATATCGATATTAGATAAAAAAATACCAATTCACCTAAACTACTAAACTACACTAGGTTTGTATATGCGTTAATGAAAATCAAGCTAAATATTTGGGAAAGATATGCGTTATGATGACCAGATTATTACAGGAAATAAGACACAAATAGGCATAACAGAAATAATAAGAAATATACGAAATGACGATAATGGGACCATTCTTCATGTACGCGGGCACCGATACAGAATACATTGTGACCAGAATCGAATGCAACACGAACTAGCCTGAACAAAACAACAACACAAACATCAGTCAAAGGCTCAAATGTGGGGTCATATATACGCCGCATTATAGTTGACGAGAAGACAAGAAAACAACTTAATTCAACGACAGTGACTCTTGTTAGTGAATATTCATTCAGAATCGGACAAATTACAAGCGTCTAGTCCGTCATTCATAATCCAGCCGTCGTCCATAATCCAAAGACCTATTCCATATTCCATATAACAGTATTAGCACCAAATTCAAAAAGACAATCATAGTATACATAAATATAGGCAGCACAACAACGGATGAGGCACGACCTGTAAATCTAGTAAATATTGGCGATGGCCGTACAAATTATTGTAAGTAATCTATTTTACTAAATTAAAATTGTGCTATTTGGGTAGACATGAACGAAATTAAGAGCGAATCTCGATGTTGTTTGGGATAACGGTCCACGGAGGCCAACGAGAACCAGAACCATGCCTGGCTGTACAAGCTCGTCTCGTTCGGTCGGTATGCAAATCGTTTATTTGGGATACAGCGCTAATGTAATTCATGAGGTCTGCTGGATTAAAACGATAGAAAAGTGCCTGGTACTCGACTGAAAGACGTTTGATTGCAGTTCTAGCACGTGCGATTTGTTGTCAGCAAAGTAGTCTGTGAATGACGTCAGAGTGAAAATATTTCTATAGTTCAGTGCATCATCAGTCGAAAATCCCTGCAAAGTCTGAATTACTTTGATGGTTTCGAACATCCAGAATAAACCAGTACCACAAAATAGCATACTAAAAGAAAATCAACTGTTTCTTGACGAATGCCATACATAGTTCATCACATGGGGTGAGAAAGTACCAATTTTCTTATCCCACTCAATGGAATATGTATGGTATTCACCAAGAAACGGTTAATATCCTCTATGTATCTTTGAATGCTGAAGTAATCTATTTGATGATTGTTTCCAAAATAATTACGCTCCCTTTAGTACAAGCCACTGTTCTTTAATAGAAAACACATAACGAGCGATTGTTTGGTGAGGCCGGCATGGTGAAGTTGCAGACGGGTAACCGAAATAGGCATACATAGAGTTGCTCAAGGTTTAATGATATTTTTTTAAACCACGTCTGAAGCAATTTCCCAAACATAACGTGCATATTTTGGTTACCCTACCAGGCCTGGGGGGCATGATGCCCCACGCCCAAACTTTCTATGCTATCTCCAGGACGACGCAACTTTGAGAGCTGTTACCCTGTGCCTTTTTGTTCATCGTATTAGGATCATTTTGAGCCTACTTGCATAACGCCCGAGCAGATAATCATGGGTAAATTCAACAAGGCGGTCATGCGGGGAAACAGAAAAATGTTTTCGGCATTTTGTTTTTAAATTCTTGCAATTTCTGCGAGGAAAAATGGGCAAAAACTATTCAATTTCACATCATACTATTATTTTGAGAAGAAAACACATAAATATAAAATCGAAAACTGAGAGCGTAAAATCGATAGAAAATATTTGAAAAGCACGTCATTTTACCGGTCATTTTTTGACATTTTCTGGTAGAGCTTGACCCTAGAGTGCAGTGTGGTAAGTTTCTGGTTCCTAGCTTAAGGGGTAAGAACAATATTTGGTGCCCCTCCCCCCCTTCGACCTGGACAGGTCCCAAAATCCCACATCAGATATGGTTAACAGGTGTTACCCTCCAGTGAAAGATGGTTTTACAAACGGAACCGGGAATGATAATTCCATAAGATGCCAACATAAGATCGAATCCGAAATTCAGTAGCCAGCCGTTATCCATGAAGAATTCGCGCGTCTGGTACCAAATTCCTGGCAAGCACGGAATAGCACACGCTGATTTTCAGTTTACGATATCCGTGCAGCTTTATATGGTGTATGTCACATTCAGTATATATATGCTGTATGTGTGTTTCTGTATCATTTGACAAAACGAACATGGAATTTTGTCTTCCTTTCTATTTCTTTATTACATCTGGGTTGATGCATTATTTATATTGGTTTTTGCGTATCGTACGTTCACAATGCTTTTTTCGATATTAGATAACATACATGTAACAAATTTGAAGCGCAATCGCCGTAAGCTGATTTATCATTCTATGTCTTTTATCAAACAGCATATTCTCTTGGGTATCAGTTTAAATTATGTTGTTGTTTTTTGACAGCAGACCCCATACATTGGCTTTAATATCGTACCGCGTCATTTCGAACAGTTTCATGCCACGGCATGCTCCATAATATCCCGGATACCTTGCTGGGCATAGGCCCACTTCAGTGTTTTAATACCAGCAGCGTTAATCTGGTTAGACAACAATCCTGATGAAATAGCATCCCAGAAAAAAAATTCCCAGTTAGAAACTTGCATGTATAGTGTATTTACTTGTAGCTAATTCCGCTTAATTTGAGACTAGAATGTGTTTG
The DNA here is from genome assembly GCA_036873755.1 of Hanleya hanleyi. Taxonomy (NCBI): domain Eukaryota; kingdom Metazoa; phylum Mollusca; class Polyplacophora; order Lepidopleurida; family Hanleyidae; genus Hanleya; species Hanleya hanleyi. The sequence goes on along the minus strand of JAVTVY010017120.1, from coordinate 32,815 downwards.
AATATCTTGCGATACGATATCTCATAGAACAGCAAATATTGAATGTTCGGCTGCAATACAGCCTGGAAGGTGATCTGGAAATTTATTATACTGGTCAGTGATACGATTTTAATATAAGAAAACCATAATGTTTTGTCTGCGTTAGAGGAAGAATGCCCGGTAGGCAAGAATGTTCAGCCCTCATTTTTCAACAGTTTTTCCTATTCTGCTAATTCCGGTAGGACATAGTTTGCTATGCACAGGGACAATGGTTCCTGATTCATGCTTTCATTTCACACCGGCATCAGTGAAAACTGCTCTCTGCTTTTCGCTTGCAAGAAACTAGCAGGTTGTATATGTACCTTTTCTCGTCCCTGCTTGAACCGTTCGCTATGTGTTTTGAAGTCAACGGGCGAAGAGAGTTCGCCCTTTTTGCTCGATTTTTATTTGTATGTTCGTCGGCACGTTTTGTCTGGTAACAAGCGTGTGAGGCCTGTTATAGGACGAACAGTATCATTGTTTCAGACATTCAAATCAATATATGTTTTAACCCTAGCTCGATTTGACATTCATCTTCACCAGACAAACAATGCGACAAAGTTGTTCTCTCTCACTTGCAGTCATTCTGTGCAGAGTGATTGATTTTTCGCTCTGTTAATGCGCTGACATTCATACTCGAACGGATCGCTAATTCGATATTATGACCTTGGGATGATAGAGTAAAGTTTCGTTTCAGTTCCATTTAGAACGTTTTCCCGTTTATTGCGATTCAAAGTCCATATGCGAAGTACATCGATACGTTGGAGATATATGCAAGAGGCGGGAAAAACTGACGAAGTCTGACAACTAAAAAGCAACAGTATGACTCTACATGAACACTTCCCTAGGGACCTCACATTCTGGCCCGAGTATACGGTGGATACGTATGTTCGTTTAGCTGTCCATGTGCAGACTATGAAGTACCCACACGCCACTAGCGCCGGCTTAAGCGGAATTAGATACACTAGCTCGGGAGCCAGTGATCAGCTCAAACACGTAACTCATCTTATGTCATTGGATGAGCATCGAGGACGTCGGATGGAGAAAACGTCTGATGGAGAAAACGCCTCAACATGGAGCAAATCTGTACTATTGTACAGGTACTGTGACAGCTATTTTCATGCGCTGTCAGGAGAGCAACATCATAGTTTTAAAAACCAGAGCTCAGACGCAGCTGACCTGCCGGGTGTTCATGTATATCACGGCGGTCATATCAGGGCTTGTTATTTCATGGGCAGAGATACAGTTTAGTATAAACTATTCTTTTTGTACATTAGATCAAATTCATGAGCTCTATTCTTACAATATAAATATTCATATATTGATTTTCGTCCTGTACTGGATACAACGGTTTCAAAGCTGTACAACATGTATTCTACATGCCAAGTCATTTTATCTCGGTACGAGTTGGAACATGATAGAGACGAAAGAAATGTTGCATTATCTCATTGCATCGTCTCATTATCTCATTGCCATCAAGTCAATATTATGTTTAGTATAGGAACCACCTGAACTTACATTCTATCCCTAAATAGAATCGATTTTTGTTCCACATATATGATGCAATTTTCGAACACCAATTTATCTTTTTTGTCCTTTTTATTTTTGCTCTAGACAGCTTTCGTTTTCTAAAAATCGTAAAAGTACCTCTCCCACGTGTGGCTAATATAAATCGTACGACAGATTTTAGTATGAGCGCTCTCATTGCCAATTTCCCTGCAAATCGTTAAGAAATAGGATGGATGGGCGACGGGTTGCAAATCTTTAAACAAGTAAGACCTGGAGAATCGACGGGTTGAAGATGCTGTAAACAGATTAAAGAATTTTGGCAATGATAACGTTTTAAAGATAACGAGGCATCCAAGAAGAGCAGCAGTTCTTCCTGACCACCGTTCCAATAATAATAATTCTTATAGCTACTTTGTAGTTATCATTTACCAATTTCTCTTGACATTGAGTATTATTCTTGGAAACATAACACTAGACCTATTCTATATTCGGACATAATATTGGTCAGTTTTTATTCCGATTAATAGCACAGTGGTATTTTCAATATTCGCTTTCAATCCAGATTTTGTTCTAAGAAATATCGAGGCAGCAAAAGGGTATTTTTTCCGTGTAGTACTATTTCCATGCCAGAAACATATCGACTGTAGGATACTTCACTTATTGATACATTTTACGTGTCCGTATTATTTTTAATCAACCGGCACAAAGTATAAATTCATAAAGCAAAGCTGGGTCTGCTTGCCGTTAGCCTCTTGGCAGCTCGACCAAATTCGATACAAATCCGCTTACGATAACTCAAGTGTTAATATCTGAATATTGTATTCTAGTTTCACATTTTCCACATTTTTTAAATATTTACCTTCTTTATTTGTATAAATCGTCAATCTACCGAGGCAAAAACGTTTTAGAAATATGGCATTTTCCAGAATTCCAAGGAGGTTAGCTTTTTCACTCCTTTGCCTATAATGCAACATGACGAGTCAAGCTCTATAAGAATAGGCAAAAAATCCAAGATGGCCGCCATGATGACGTCTCAGTGACGTCATTTTCAGAAAAGCATTTTTGGACGATTTTTCGGTCAGAATTTTCTAATTTTTTATTTTTGGTTTTCCTCCCAAAAAACTGCATGATAAAGTAGTAAATAATAATCTGATATGAAATAAAATATGTTTTACCCGCTTTTCCATGCAAAAAAGCAAAAAACTGAAGAAATCTCACGAAAACATTACTTTCCTGGTACCCCCCACATGATCGCCATTTTGAATTTACCCATGATCCTCTGCTCGTGGGGTCATGTAAGTTGGCTCAAAATGATCCCAGTATGATAATCTGCACAGTCACGGAGTTTCAGTTCTCAATTTTTTGTCGTTCGGGAGATAGGAGCAAAAAAACAACAGGGGCCGGAAAGTTCCCCTCACCTCCTCCCTCCAGGCCAGGTAGGGTTAAATCATTGAAAATTGCAATTTTGTGAGAGTGGATATATGCAGAGAAGGGAAACTTTTGCTCAAAATCAGAAAATCATCGAAATTCAAGTTATCCATTTGAGTGGATACCGGAATTGTAAAAGGTCTAACACGCCAAAGGCCAACTTCATTGAAACATGAAAGACTTCTATCTATGAACCAGCAGCAACTTCTCTCTGTATCTTATGAACGGCAATGACAAGTTTGCTTTTGGGGGTTAATCGTCTTGGGAAGCATCTTCACTGATCGCTTTCCTTCAGCCAATAATTTTCTTTAGTTTTCTTGAAGAAATCCCGATCCTACCGGAAATCCTTCCAGAGAATGTCGAGAGAACAAATAATATGTACAAAAAAAACCGAAGTCGCTCTCAAAATTCTAGATCCATTTTCTCGACCTTGTTTTTTCTCGTCTTTGTTAACCATCGAAAATCAATGGTTTTATCTTGATCGAGAGAATGTTGAGAAATTTTAATCGAGAATGCTTCGAGAAAATATCGCGAAACGATCGAGAGGCAAATTCATACCATTGCGTTATTCACAGATTAACAGCTGTGACGCCGCTTTGTGTACGGTTCCTATATAAAGTATGTGACGATGTAAAATTGAACTGTAATACATTTAACAATGTAATGTTAAAGTAGGCTACCGTGTCATCGATATTTTAAAAGAGGCCGCATTGAATATCACATTTGCATGGGTAACTTTATTTTGAACCTATTTGCATACCCCCAGCAGAGGATCATGGGTAAATTCAAACTGTTGGCCATGTGGTTAACAGAAAAGTGATGTTTTCGTCATTTTTCTTCGTAATTTCTCCTTTTCTGTGAGGAAAAGTGGACAAACTATTTTATTGCGCATAATATTATTATTTACAATTTATCATGCAGTTCTTTTAGAAGAAAATACATAAATAAAACAAAGTCTGATGAAGATGAATTACACTGCTGGCTAATCAGGATAATTATTATTATTATTAATGAGGACTTGGAATCGAGAATATTTCAGTACAAAGCGTGAGGAAAAGTGTTTCAGATGGTATGGATCTCATTTCTACTGAAAGTGGCTGGTGTGATACATGATTGAACCGTAAGGATGTTCCAGATCTAACCAGCCTACTCAATGGTCCCAGATGTCACCGAGTATGATCTATAAGTACGTGGGAGGCAATAATCGAGTACTTGTTCTCTGGAACATGACCGTTGTCACTAAGGAAAGAGAGAGAGAGAGAATTAGGGTTTAACGTCGCATTCAGCAATATTTCAACTACATAGCGACGATCAAAAAAATTCTAAGTATTCAATTCAACAACTCAGTAATGCGTTAAAACAGGTACAAACATTAAAATTTGTACAACAAACCAATCTCTATCTAAAATACAATCTTCTTTTACTCTTCTTAAATGATCTTCTAGCGTAGCGGCTCGATGAAAAGTATCTCTTACAATCTTAAAATCTATGCAGTCTATGAGAATATGTTTCACTGTGAGATCTTCATGACATGGAATACACATTGGGACTGGCTCCTGGTTTAGTAAATATTCGTGAGTTAATCGTGTATGGCCGATCCTACATCGTCTAATCATGGCCTGGATGAAACGTTTACGACTGTTCAGATGAGTATAACCAAACGTTTTTTTAATTCGTGAAGTTCGTTATTATCCATAGTATCCCATAAAGATTGAAACAGCTTTCTTACATAAGCGCAGATAGATGGTCTGAATCAACTTCTTCATCTAGAGCTGTCTTAGCCATTCTATAAGCTTCAGTATTGCCTTTGATTGTCACTAAGGAACGGAAATTAGTCGTTCGTCAAGAAAAGCATTGACAGCGAAGTACAGGGAGCATCCTAAGAAGAAAGAGACGGCTGACAAGACATTTGATGAGAGGACGGCGTCCAAAATAACGGCCAACAACGGCCACGTGTACTATCTCTTCTATAAGCTGTCAACTCTATCTGGCCTGGGATGGCCAACTAGTGTTGCTTATCATATTTGGGTCATTTTGGGCCTAAAATATCCCCTCTCCAGCAGAGGATCATGGGTACAATCAGATTATTGGCGATGTGGCTCTACCATAAAAGTGATGTTTTCCTTATCAAATTATTTGCTTTTCTGCGAATAAACATGAACAGAGAACCGAGAAAACTAAGTCGAAAGTCCTAATTCATAAGAAAATACGGCGCTGAATTATAGCCTTGTCTTACCATACATTTTTAATCTATCAAACAAATGGCATTGTGCGGTTCAGCAAGGAATTGGGCCTGCGAGGTACGGTTTGAGTGTTCCAGTTAGACCATACGACCAGATAATAAGCTGATTATTTGCCAGGTCCCGTGTTTCATATTTTCTAAATAACAGGACCTTCAAGTAGTCTATTTGTGCAAAATCGTCTATGAAAACGTGGACGTGAAAACAAAACCCTTTCTCTCCGTAAACGTATGGAGTCCATCGGAATGTAAGATAAAGTTTCCCCCCGAAACCGCCAAAAACGTTTTGGTTCTGGACTGGTTTCATATGGATAAAGATATATTTCATTTGGCATTTTAGTATTTCTAAGGTATTGCCTGTCCGGCCCTTGGTTGTCTGGTGTGATCCCTTCCCCTCGTTGCCTCTCAATAGTTTCGACACCGATGAACCTGGGAAGATTAAACAAGGTACAATGTATAGTTTGGCTATTTTTCAGCCAAACATGAGGGGATTTTCTATGAGGGGATTTTTCAACCGACTGTTTGAGAAAATTGGTATAGAAATAAGATTATTTCTGGTGAAACCAGATGTACGACGGTACAGCGCGTTCACCCACCTGGACCTTTTTTTACTCCATAAATGCTCTAGAGCCATGCGAACAGGCGTGGAATGACAAGGAAATATTCAAGATTACAGCTGTTACGTGTAATTTTCTTCTATCCAGTAGCTATAGAGGAAAGGTCGCCACGATAGTGCACCCACGTACCCCAGGTCAAACAAGGCTGCACGTTTGTTATTGAAGTTGGAGCGATATGCAAGAGGTGGGAAAAATTGACGACGTCTGGCGACTAAAAAGCAACCATTTGACTATACAGGAAAGCATTCCCTGCCACCTAACATTCAGACCCGAGAATACGGTGAATTATCGATAGTAACATTGGTATCTCAGCCGCGCTTTTATTGCGGCTGTTCATGTGAAGACTAGAAAGTATCCGCACGCACATAGCACCGGCTTAAGCGGAATTAGATACGCTATCTCGGGAGCTGTGATGACAGGTCAGCTCGAACCACTCATCTGATGTTAATGGATGAGCATCATGGACGTCTGATGGAGTAAACGCCTCAACATCACAATAGTCTATAAGTATGATATGGGTGCTTGGAATATCAATTTAAACAAAACGTCTCCGATTCAACTGTATTCTAGTCTGAATGTGATGTGCTCAGGTTGCTTGTTAGTCACCAGACGTCGTTATTTTCCCACGTCTTATATATCTCACGAATACAACATGTTTGGAATTTCTCCCATATTGAATTACAGTTGTCCAGGTGAGTTGGAATAAAACATTAGTTAAGTATATCAGGCGTTTCACAAGGTAAAAATCACCGTGTTCGGCGTAGAAGTCCGATAATTCGACCGATTTATTCAGAATATTATTCTACACTTGGAATATTTTAGGCAGACCATTGTGATTTTGCTCGGTGGTTATAATCATGGCTTTGGTATTGTCACCGCTGATCATCGTTTGGTTGTCTATACACCACAACCATTTTTCATCTCACTGTTCATCTTGGTTTCGTGTTTTCAAGGTAGACAAGATCTACTGCGTCTAACAACTTGTAAAACATAAACAGAATTTAATGTATGGGTTCTAAAGTAAAGGTTATGAAATTTCTATCCAGGTCTCACTCTTTAAATATCTTGTACTGGCACACTGATCTACCGATTTAATAACATCTTAAGTGTTATCTTGTTTGTATATACTGAGCCCTCCTGCAGACACTTTTAGACACCCTCTAAATCTTGTCAGACTCTTTATTCAGTAAAAGTATGCCTTATAGCTATGGTGATGTATACATCTGTTGAAAGCGCACTTCTTAAAGATTCCAAATATATAAATGTGTTCACTGCAAATCTGTAGGTTGCGAAGATATTTTGATTTAAAAATAAATGAGCCTTCTTTTTCAAATGGCATTTTCAAAAAAAGTATTCAACTTATAGTAACTTACATCATCATTTCCTGTAGAACACTCCAACAGGAAATCTGTGTCTCAATTTTGCCTATCTTGGTCTAATTCTTATTCTATTGACATTTAATTCAACCTCAAAGTTCAAAACTGTGAGTTGCTCGATTTTGTAAAAAAAATGTTCCATTAAATGTCAATAGAATGAGAACTCAGCGTTCAGTATCCTTAATATATCTCGACACTCTGACCTAATGGCCTTGACCTAAGAGTTTGTAAATCCAGTATTAATAAAGCGTATTATTATTATTAGTAGTATTATTATTATTATAAACGTATTTAGAACAAAATTTAGTATTCGCATAAGCAAGTGTCTTTTAATGATTTGCAGACTGACAGAGTACAAGTGAGTTTGTTTCACCATGGCACTGTGGAATATATTATGTGGCATGATATGAGCAGAAATTAACAACATATTGTGATATCCGTCGAATCTTCACTGGTGATTCCAATTTTTGCAGTCAAGATAATTGGTCGATGGAAGAATTTTTCTTGTGGTAGTAATTGTGCAGTAATAATTTATCGTAACCACGTGATACATGTTGCCCCATTGATATGATATTTTACCAGATGAAATTTGCCTGGCTGAATGAGTGATACTTTATATGCCGAGTTAATAGCCGTTTAATGGCCGACCTGTCCATACAATCCTTATCTTCCACATCGGTATCGCTATAAACATGCCCCAGGAAATTGTGTGTGAGCTAGGAGATGGACAATTACCTGGAGTGCGTGATAGCGATATGTTTATCTATCTGATTGCACATAGCGATCTGGTCATTGTGTGTGATGAATTAATTGCTTACTATCTCGATTAGTAATGTGTTGAAGGGGATCTTAACCATTTTTTGTTCTATAATTAGAAATATTCATATATGCCTGTGGCTGACTATTATGCTGCTGAGGTAATTTTGTATGGAGTGAGTGCAAAATCATATACAGATGCTGCGCCAAGAGAGTCTGTCCCTTCAAGTAGTGAGCGTTAGAGAGGATATGTCCGTTCAATGTATCATTTTGTAGTAGGTGGACCTCACAGACATATGTTGTGAATAAGACCTTGTATTTTATTAATACTCTCTCATTTATGTCGTTTCTTCCATTTGACGGTCACATAGTTCATCATTTTTCAGTAGATGGCTTGATAGGGCTGTTACGTCGTCGCTCTTAAATATGTGTAGCTAATGCCTCTCAAACCAGAGCTAAAGGCCGTCCACATGAACCACCACAATAAAAGCGAGCCTGGGAAACAAATCATCGCAGACATCCGTTCTGGTTCTTGTGTATTCTTTTTAGGAATATGCCGTCAGTATATTTGCCTGTGGGGTGATATGACTTCTTCTCAGTACGTCAGCACCTCTTTCCACCATCCTCGTTATGTTGAGTTTAATTGATATATTTCCATACCATCTTGCTGTGAAGAGATAGCGACGCTATGCGACTACGTCTCCATCATGGCAATACGTTGTAACGCGGCAGGCGCTACGTCGACAGTGACTCAAATTACAACACATATAATGCAAGTGGGAAGAGGGGCCGACATACTGACAGAGTCACATGACTTCACAGTATAGTCTTCCGGATAACCTATTCTAAAGCACATATCAAGAATCTAACGATTCGTGATATGTGTTGTATCTCAGGTACGCTTTTATTGTACCTGTTCATGTGGCAACTTGGATGATATGACCACACGGCCCCTAGCACCGGCATAAGCGGTATTAGATACAAATCTAGAGAGCTAAATGCCCACCAGCGTGGTAGGGAAAATACACTGAACATGATAGTTTAGACTTTTTTGTGTTTGTGCATGATTGTTCCAGAGAGAGCAGACGTTAAAACTTAGAACGCCGACGCAGCCGCGAAACCAGTTGTATATCTCGGAAGTTCGAAAGATTCGGAGACAAACAATTGCAAGGATAGTTTCCTGAACTGAGACACAATTATATGATTATGTTTGGACACCATATCAAGATGATTGATTTTCATACAAATAAATACTTATAAACGGCAACAACAGAACAAGGGTGACCTCTAACCATTTAGGTGTCAATTAATATAATAATGAGTTATATATTTATTAATTTTGTTACTATTACAAGGTGCTGGTCAAGGAATTAATCTTAGCTGCACCATCTTACAGCTGAATGAGCAATCATCAAACCATCTACCAATCAAAGAGACATTCTCTTTCGACCACTCAAGGCGATATACCAAAACTGCACTGGATACGCAAAATGCGAAAATACAATACAAAGCTAAATTAATAAATGACACAAACTCTTACAAACCCTGTTGACACGAGCCCTACAAGTACAGTCACTTGATTGGGCGATTATTTAAAATAAAACTCCGGTGTTGAAAGTATCTCGACACTGAAAAACTCCAGACGAATCGGATGCGAACGGACACATGCCCGGAATACACTTTACAAATCCGAATCATGCTCAACGATAACCTGAGTTCATTGATAATATTAGCGACCGAGAAAGCTGACCACCAATATATTGATATTTAGCTTAACCTGGAACACAAGGTGCTGTGAACATCATTTGCTATAAGATATTCATGCTGGTGGTGAGAACCACTGCAACTAAAGCCAGACTGGGATACGAGGCTCAAGAAAACGACTTGGAATAGTTATTCTCGTGTAAACTAACACTAAACTAACAACTAATGCTCAATTCGTTTTCTAGGGTATATTGTATCCGAAATTATTGAATGATCATAAGAATACCACGACGATCGGGTACTACATAGCGTTCATACGACTCATAGTCGAAAGTTATCAGTCTGTATAAACGGCAACATATGATTTGTCAGCTCTAAACAGGCTCAACGACTGCGAAGCACGAGATGAACATCACTTGGCGGGAACTCGCAAACTGTGATATCACAGTCCATATATCTGTTTCATTATACCGGAAAAATAGATATGCAGTGTATCGGAGACATTTGTATAAAATTTATGTCATTAGATCAATTTAGTGATCGCAACAGATCTAATGAAATCATGGTTTTGCCGCCTCTTTCGTTTTTTTACAACGAAGAAATACGTTTTAAGGGAATACTATTGATTAGTGACTAAGTATTGTATGACAAGACTGTCAGGTTGGCTTCCTGACAACGTTTTGCTCTATTGATTTCTCTTCTACTGCAGGTGGATTTATCTTTTACGCACATAGATCTGAACTACATAAGAGAAGTGGTATTCGATAATTGACGGCCCTTTAGCTTTACAGATGCCAAAAGCTTATCTGATACCTACGGTCAACCATTTGTTAGGAATACACTCGGTAATACCAAAATTGTTCACTTCCGATGTTGTTAAGTAATGTTGTTTTAAACTCATTATTTAATGTTATCATACTTCATGCAAGATTTGTTTGCATCCTGATTAGTTGGAACTCGGTAGCATGACGTTCTGTAATTTTTGATAGTGCATGGTCTCGAGGCAATAGCGCACGGTCCTCGAGACTATTGCACGCCGTCTCTGTGACAGCCTTTTTTCTGCTGTCAAACTTGCATCCAGTGAAGCAACATTTGGTCAAACAAAACATGAACGATTGTATCAGTATGATAGATATGCGAACAATAAGTTGAGAGAGAGAGAATTAAGGTTTAACGTCGCATTCAGCAATATTTCAGCTATATAGCGACGATCAAACAAAGTTCTAAGTAATCAATTCAAAAACTCGGTAAACTAATGCGTTAAAACAGGTACAAACATTAAAATTTGTACAACAAACCAATCTCTCTCAAATAACCTAAAATACAATCCTCTTTCACTCTGCTAAAAAGATCCTCCAGCGTAGCCGCTCGATAAAAAGTACCTCTTACAGTCTTAAAATCTATGCAGTCTATGAGAATATGTTTCACCGTGAGATCTTCATGGCAAGGTATTCACCTTGGAATCGGCTCCTGTTTTAGTAAATATTCATGAGTAAATCGTGTGTGACCGATCCTACATCGTCTAATCATGGCCTGGTCGAAACGTTTATGACTGTTCAGGTGAGTATAACCAACCGTTTTTTTTAACTTTGTTATTATCCATAGTATCCCATAAAGATTGAAACAGCTTTATTACATAAGCGCAGATAGATGGTCTGAAATCGCTGTATGGTATTCCAACAGGGTCAACTTCTTCATCTAGAGCTGCCTTAGCCAATGTATCAGCTTCAGTGTTGCCTTTGATGTCCACGTGACTAGGCACCCAACAAAACACGATATCTATCTGTTGATCAAATCTGGTGTCGTATAATTGTAGAATTTCCAAGATGGTGGGATGAGTGGAATTTCCATTTTTAATTGCTTTAAGGCATGACAGTGAATCCGAGAATATGACATATTTTTTCCTTCTAGTGGATCCAATACCTTCTAAAGCTGATAATAGAGCTTTTGCTTCTGCAGTAAATATGGAACTTTTACCTGGCAGTCGATACGTTTTAGTTTTGGAACATGCTACTCTCTCACCATCTTTAGAACCATCTGTATAAATAGCCTGATGTGAACTGTATTTCTCTCTTAGTAGACCAAATTCTTGTGTATACACGAGCTGGCTCGTGTCTGCCTTTTTATATTTAGTCAGTGAAATATCTACCTCTGGCGTGGCTAACTGCCATGGTGGAGTTGGCAAGAGCTCGTTAGGTAAAATCTGACTAACTTTAATACCAGCTGCTACAAGGTGTGGTTTCATACGGATTCCAATGAAGGAGATTTTGCTGATCTCCTCCACGCTTATAGCTGGCAACTACTTTCAACAAATCCAGAGCTTTCGTGCATTTGGCTTTTAAGCAATTTATATGAGATTTGAAAGTTAGTCGTTGATCAAACAATATACCTAGAAATTTGACATCTTTTACCACTTTGATTTCAGTTCCATCTAAGGTAAGTACTGGATCTTCGTGCTGGAAATATTTTCTGCAAAAGTGTATATTAATTTGTCTTAGCTCTGGAGAATTTGAAACCATTTTCTAGACACCATTTCTGAATTCTGTGTAAACAAGAACAATAAGTTGATCTAATGACATAAATTTTATACAAATGTCTCCGATACAATGCATATCTACTTGTCCGGTATACTGAAACAGATATATGGATTGTGATATCACAATTAGCGAGTTCTCGCCAATTGATGTCCATCTCGTGCTTAGCAGAACTTGAACCTGTTTTGAGCCGACAAATCATATTATTATACTTCATACCAAAGTTATTTTCACTGGTTGAAACTATATCACGTGGATTGTCGTAATTTCCGATGTTCCATGGTTCATACACCAGAACGTGCGACAATTGTAATGTCTCATGTGACTGTCTCATTGCTGAGGTAATGTCCATCGGTCTCGCGCAGTTGTCTTCTGCAGTAAAAGCAGTGTTTGCTTATTCGCGACGACCGTAGCTGGGGGAAGAGCTCGCACTCCAACAGATGACATCTGAATGAATTTCAGCAACTTGAGTGAGAGATTCCGAGGATATTTTTTGCCCTATCTACTTTTATCCGAAAAACCTGTTCCAAGAATAAATTTGGTACTTCGCAAACTGGTTATCCAACTACAGAGAAAGGTTCAGATCAGTCCGGATTCGCATTCTGCGGTACCGGAGGTGTCAGATTGTTGTTCTTGTTGAACATTGTTCAACTTGTGTCTGACGTGAAGTAAGTTTGTAAACCCTTATCCTTTGTTACAGCCAACGAATAAATTTACACGGAACCATTATATTCAATGTTGTTTCAGAAATATTCGATATAATAAAACTGGTATCGCACGCTTTGGGGTGTGACATCAGGATTTGCCAGCTCTCGACAAACGATATTCAACTCGTTGAATATCTCGAGCTGTCAAATCCTGATGTCACATCCCACGGCGTGCGATATCTGCATAATATTCACCATTACCCCCTGTAAATATGTTCATCAAGTTTAATGTAAAAGTAAAGTCCAATTGTAAAATGTGACATTTTCCGTTCCCACATATATATATATCAGGCCTTTGAAACTCGGATGTGGGTGGTTGTTGTAATGAGTATCTTACACATTGGAACGAAACTTCCGCCCACTGCACTAAAAGTACAAAAACACTAGTATTAGGCTGGCGAAAACACAGAGCAGCATACTTTCATTACACAACTAGATATCTTGGATTAGAATTCTTTGACATTGATTGCTGCGAAGATAAGTCGAAAGTATAAACTAATTATCACACAACATTCCAAGTTCTATTCTGCGCGTTCAGCCCACCTCCTCAAGCGGCAAAAACCAATTCCGGGAGATGGAGACTTCTTTCATACAGACGTTCCAATGAAAGGATGAACAGCGTTGTTTGACAACATTGGACGCCTTCACAGCCGCCACTAAATTATTAAGTTAGTGCGCTGGTGATTTTGGACTTTGCCGGCCATTTTCCATGTTTTGCCTGTTTTACCCCTAAGGTTATCTCCCTTTCCTAGTTTTGGGTTTTTCTAGCCGAGAATTTTGCGCAGCAACATCCATTCGATTTGATAAATTGTTATCACATTATTTCTTTTTTTCTTATATTCTACCTTTTTGAAGTTAATCACAATATTTATATGATTTTTTCTCGCGAATATGCTTCAAAACCAGGGCTATTCCCTAAGCTTTCTGGATTATCAAATAGAGCATGTGTTCGTCCACTTAACATTGTCTATGGCTAAAAGATATACACGAACCTATATCTGTTCTGTGTCTGTTTCTCTTCTCTCACGTTACACAATTCTGACTACAACAACACACATTATCCAAAAAGTTAATTACGTTGATTCGCCACCAGCGGACATCATTAAGACGTTTGTTTCGGATAACAAAGCAATGGCCTGTCAATACATGCATCATCACAGGTACTCGTGGGAAACAGGTGTCGAATCGGTGATCAAAACTGCATAAAATGTCGTCTGATTACTTGTGTGGTACACGGACACACTTTTCCAGATTGCTTCACGTAGATTGACATGGACATATGCTGGAAGCTAGAAAAACTTCCTTTCCTAAGCCGAAGATCACACGTCACCGACCCCACAAAACCACTCGGTTTATCCATCTTAATCTGTCTGTCCACTTGTTTGCAAAAGAAACGACCACCGGGGATACGTATATCGTTAGTAAAAATAACGAGGTTAAACCTAGAATAAAAGGGTTTAGTTTTGCCAACCGTTGTTGAAGTCATAGTACGGGCGAACGTATCGCATAATTGGATTTGCTTGACTATAGGACAAAACAGGCGGAGCTATATTCGTCGCTTTACCAGGGTATTATTGCTTCGGGTTGTTTTCGATTTTAGTGATGCGCGTAGTCGCGACTGTGTGCGGTGTGCTCAACCAACGCTGTGTACGGTGCTGTATATTTCCTCGGCATCCGTATCTTTGTCTTTAAACAATAATCTGTCGTTGGAAGTGCGTTAGAGAGTTCGGAACCACTGATATTCAAATATATATTGACAGCTGTAATTCAAGTATACGTTATGGATTTGGAAAAGGAAGCCAACATTCAAGCTGGAAACTCACAAGTGCGCCTTGGTGGTCCGTAAGAGGATTGCGGGTATTGTGTTTTTGACGTACGCATACTAGCTGAAGTTATGCACTTTTGCCATGTGGAGATACCATGAGATTTATTCACTGACTTTTGGTTAATATATTAGTTTTGAGCTTAAATACTGATCTCTCATTCCATTCCCTACGTGCCTAAAAACGAGTGAGCAAATTGAGTGATCGGCTCCATAAATGGAGCCGGGATCCGGCAAGACGTTTTCAAACTTTCAACATTCTTAACACGTAATGATGTAGAACAAACTTGCCGGTGGAGTGTGCCTGTGTGACCAAGAAAGTGTTTAAGATGGAATTAGTTGAAAGTGACATTCCCTATGCATTGGGATGCCCGAATATGACGTTAAAAGATTCCGGGAATTTTACCAATGTTTCCTGTTCAAATTTCGACAATATGTCTTTTGTGCCATCAGGAGATGGCTTCAGCACCCCTTTCATCTACACACATATCTTCGTCATATTTATCGTTTGCTATGTTATAGTGTTTGCCTGTTGCTTCTTTGGTAAGTATCAACATGAGTTAAATTGATGTCGTGTTCGTTACTATTTGTCAATTGTTTGGGAGTTTTATATGTATGCGGAAAGAAAAAAATCACGAAATGACGTATTCAGAACTAAGAAAAAAATTCAGGGGAGACCAGGACTGCGGTAATTAGATCTCGCAATCTGGTCGTGGGATATAATCTGTTGGTCCTGTGAGAAAATGAGCCAGCCTACCCTTAAATTAGCTTTGTTGGAGAAAATTTGGTGGTTTAGGCTCGCAGTCATCGCGTACATCGTGAGCATCACGCGATTATCGCAGTCTTGTGAACATTCATTCATTCAAGGATGAAAGAGAATTCATTTCTTGGATATTCTGAAATTCCTGATCAATAATTTGGGTTTTATCTTCAAAATAGTCTTAGATCTTGATTTAAGAACGTTAATGTTAAATTTAAATTTATTCGTGTATTGTTCTGTCCAATTCTTGATATTGCTTTCTAAAACACTCGGCGAGAAACATGTATATACAATACGAGCTGTATATTCATTACTTCTGAGCACCACTTCCTGGTATTTCCGCGGTGCCCGATGAACAGAGAAGGGTTGTCACGTTTTTGCGCATCGGGTGTTTAATTTAATCTCCGTCGCCTTTCCGACTTGGCTCGACTGCGAACCGATTAAAATGTCACATCGAGGGAATTAAATAACGAAGTGTCTGATTAGGGGTAGACCTGACAAAACTGAAAAGTTCCTTACTTTAGTATATCTGTCGTTTCTCGGGACGTGCACGGGGTATTGTATTGACCCCCGCTCTTGTATTGGGAAGTTATCTGTACGCTAGTACATCTTGTAGTCTGTTCTGTATCAATACATGTTTAAGTGTTCCGCAATAGATCAAATTAAATTTGATCACAGTTATCAAACAGAGGATTAACACTATTTCGCACTTGGATGGTATTTTTGTTTTTACAATCCTCGATATTATTTCCGAATTCTTAATTTATATATCATTGCTTTGCGAATTTGATAAAGTATATGCTCAGGCCGTCTTCTCTATCTAGATTCAAGCGGTTTAGAGCAGGTCTGTGATGAAGTGAATATCATAGAAAGATAAATAGACCTTTGGTATAGCCCTTTCGTTGTTAGTAGTTGGCGAACCTTCCAGAAAACCCCTCTGAAAGTATATATTATCTCGAAGGGAGTGCACATGCCATTATTTCAAGATACAAACCATATATGCAATTTTAACAAAGGACCAATTTTCTTCTCTCGGAATGTATTTTATATTGTCTGGAAAATCCATAAAAATAACCCTAACTAGGCCATGTTTTATTCATTTCCTGATAAAATCTTGACAATCGATTTCAATAAGATTTCTCACCAGTGTTCGCCGTCTCGGGACGAGATCACAAAACTATTCAAATCATGGGATCAGCCATCCAGATTTTGGTCACATATCCCATATGTAAAATAATCCTATTTTTAAAAACGCGCGAAACTGAGACTTTGCGAACTGTACCGCCATATAGCCATAGTGAGCTACCGATTCGCATATGTCAGATTGAAGGAATAGCGGTACTCAGAAGCTTGGTACTATAAATATTGGTTAATAAAAGGGGACGGACAATTATCATGTGGTCCGACTCGGGCGCGCTGCTATATTATAATTTTCATAATCCGAAACTATGGACTACATCATTGACTCTACCAGGCTTGTCGGGGGAGGTGTTATGACCCTCTCTGACAAACTTTCTACAATACCTCCGAACCTACCTCGTAACATTACATCATATCACGTTGGGCTCAATTTGTGTCTCCAATTAGAGGACCAAAGATGAGTCTAAATGGCGATCTTTAAGGTGTGACTGTAACGTTGAATTCGTCGTTTTTTGTCAAATGTTAGCCTTTTAATAATAAAGTACCCAGCATTCTTTTATTTCATATCAGATAATTATTTCCTAGCATATTAAGTAGAATTTTTACTATAGGAACATAATCTGTTTGTCCTGTGAGAAAATGGACCAGCCTGCCGATAAGTTAGCTTTGTTGGGGAAGATTTGGTCGTTTGGCCTCGCAGTCATCATTGCATACATTGTAAGCATAACGCGGTTACCGCAGTCTTGTGAACATTCATTTCATTCAAGGATGAAACATATTTCATCTCTTGGATATTCTGAAAAATCCTGTTTTTCATTTTAAAATTACATGTTCAATAATTTGTGTTTTATCCTCAAAATAGTTTCAGTTTCCTGTTACATCTTGATTTACGATCGTCAATGTTAATTTTAAATTTGTTCCGTGTATTGTTCTGTCCAATTCCTGTTATTGCTTTCTAAAACACTCGGCGAGAAACATGTATATACAATACGAGTTGCATATTTATCACTTTTGAGCAACACATCTGGTATCTCTGCGGTGCCCGTGAACAGAGAAGGGTTGTCACGTTTTTACGCATCGGGTGTTTAATTTAATCTCCGTCGCCTTTTCGGGTTAGCTCGACTGTGAACTGATTAAAATGTCACATCGAGGGAATTAAATAACGAAGTGTCTGATTAGGGGTAGACCTGGCAAAACTGAAAAGTTCTTTACTTTCGTATATCCGTCGTTTTTCGGGACGTGAACTGGATATTGTGAAGATTTACGATAAAGTAGCCAACTGCTTGGGAAGGACAGACTCCCGCTCTTGTATTGGGAAGTTGTTATCTGTACGTTAGTACATCTTGTGGTCTGATCTGTATGAATACATGTTTAAATGTTCTGCAATAGATAAAATTCTTGATTAAATTAAATTTGATCACAGTTATCATTAACAGTATTTCGCACTTGGATGGTATTTTTGTTTTTACAATCCTCAATATTATTTCCGAGTTCTTAATTTATATATGATAGCTTTGCGATGTTGGTATGGTATATGCTCAGGCCGTCTTCTTCATCTAGATTCAAGCGGTTTAGAGCAGGTCCGTGATGAGGTGAATATCATAAAAAGAGAAGTAGGCCATTGATATAGCCCTCTGGTCTTCAGTAGATCTAAAGATAAAATCTTGATAAAAAACTTGACAATCGATTTCAATAAGATTTCTCACCAGTGTTCGCCGTCTCCAGACAACAAAATTATTAAAAACATGGGATCCACCACTCAGATTTTTTTTTTACATATCCCATATGTAGAATAATTCAATTTTTCAAAACGCGCGAAACTGAGACTTTGCGAACTGTCCCGCCATAACTATACTGAGCCACCGATCCGCATTTATCAGATTGAAGAAATGGTAGCACTACGAAGCTTGGTACTATAAATATTGGTTAATAAACGGATAATTATCATGTAGTCCGACTTGGGTGCGCTGCTATATTATAATTTTCAAGGTGGACCAATAATCCGAAACTATGGACTATATCCTGGACCCTACCCCACTTGTGGGGGAAGGTGGTCTTATGACCCTCTCTGCCAAACTTTCTACAATACCTCCGAACCGACCTCATTACATTACATCATATCACGTTGGGGTCAATCTGTGTCTCCAATGAAAGGCTCAAAGATGAATCTGAAGTCCTTAAGGTGTGACTGAAACGTTGAATTTGTCAAATGTTAGCCTTTCAACACTAAAGTACCCAACATTCTTTTATTTCATATCAGATATTTATTTGGTAAGTGTATTAAGTCGGGGTTTTTTCGCTAAAAATAGCGTAAAAATCGAACGCCATCAGATTAACCGTCATTTTCGATTTTTGTTACATTTTCGAGTAAAACTTGGCCCCAAGATATCTGACTGTAAGAAGCATCAGCTCCCTAACCCAAGAAACAGAAACATTCTTTAGGGCAGGTGGAGGGATGATGAAATGGTACCTTTCTGGGCTGAAGTACATATAAAATCGTCCAGATCGCATAGAGTTAATTGTGCAAGACATAGGATAGTTTTATTAACCTGACTATCAATTGATTATCATCTTAATCATTGTAAAATGCAAACAGCCTCCTATTCAAACTATACTTTTTACTCTAATTCCTACGAAGTAGGCTACCATCTGCAAATTGTCCGGTAGTCAGTGAGTGAGTGAGTGAATGAGTGAGTTCAGCCGATTCCTTTCCGTCGGCAAAATAAGGAGAAACGCTGACATTAGAACCTTGATTTTTTGCATGAAGGTGCATTAGGGGACTGTTACAAGTAAGCTCTGAGCTTACCTACTTTTGATGAAAATTTCTGGTGATTTTTGATGAAAATCACTAGTGATTCTGACTTGGGCTGTGCCCATCTTAATATAGGCAGGATTTGAACTTGGGTTCAATGCGCGTCGGAGTCCTAATGCCTACCCAACTTCGTAGGTCCTGTGACGTTAGTCACACTGCCATGTGTGGGAAGATGGCAACTCAAATTTGCAATTGAGTGGTACATGCAACAAATATGATGGCATTTTATACATATTGTGACCGGTTATAAATATTTCCGAGAAATAGTGGTCACGGTTAATCTCCCAATATTCATACAATCTGGTAAAAAAAAATGCTCAAGCATCCCCTCTCCCTCCAGTTGCTCAAATTCACAAGCTATAACATAGACGACTAATTAAACTGTACACACTTTTCAGTATTCCCGTGTTAGCGCTGCGAAAAGTCTCCCCGAGTCTGATTGGCTTAAACTCTTCACGCACGATTCGACTGCCCATGCTACTGCAATACTACAACAAGATAAAATGCGTCTGTCAATCGAACACTGAATCCAAAAGACTTAATTGCAATGCTATGATCTCTATCGAATCCGGAATTGAGCCGCTAGTTTGTGGAAAACGTGTACAAATGGCGAATTTCCCAACGAGATTGTCATGATTGCAACATTCTCATTTACGGATTCTATTATTGCCACGATTCGATTTATCTGCAGGATATCGCTCGAATTCGCAACACACTATCATTGGACGAGGAAATTACCCTTAAGCATTTGCGATAATGGTGCTCTCAAGTCCACACTATGCTGCTCGGAGGCCGTGCAAATTGAAGTGTCGGGTGCTAACGAACTTTTATTGGCGGTAGTATAGTGCTTGGCTTCATCGGTTTACCGAGATCCCTAAACAGCCAATATCACTTGGTACGTCTGGATTTTAATACATTGGTTTCGTTGTTATCGTCCCAATATAAGATCCGAATATTTGATCGATTTAATTTGCAGACCAATGGTCTTTTCTTATTTAGAAATATCGGTTGTGCCATCCATGCTTACAAGTGTTGCAGATATAATTCAGATAGTATTCAAATTATTTACCGATCTGTCGAATTATATTACGTCTTCCATATATGTGTTCAGTTGAATCTGTTCTCAGTTATTTTGTGGATCGTCATTTGCCAATCTTGCTGTTTTAAGAACATTTACATGCTGGTTTATATGAATGAACCAGCACATATCTAAATTCACTTTCTTAAGTTGATGTAGTGCGTTTTTATTCATGTATCGTTAATGTAGCGATCTGATCTGCGACGGAGTTTGTATCAGTAATCTGATATGGTCGATTTATCATATCTGTATCAATTAACTTGATGGAACATGGTCCAGTAATATCTGCAATAAGTCGAGGTGTTTAGTGCTAGGACGCGTTACTATATTATTCCAATTGAGCGTGCTAATGGGATTGAATATTATACGACTTGTGTCGAACCGTATCCTTTACAACGGGTACTTATCCCTTTAACTCGCCCTTCAATACAACTGGCATATGTGAATGGCCCATAAAAAGATGTATTCCTGGCGATTCAAGGGCGGCCTCAGCCAATATATTCTACTGATATAAACCCATTATAATCTCGCATAGAGCTAGATCAATGATCTAATGATCTTATACCATGAGGAATCAAACTCTGCATCATTTAATCTCTCGATCTGAGGTGAATAGTAGCAGGTTGGGATAGGCTAGATATGTAACAGGTTTGAAACATTAACCTCTGGCGAATAAACAAAACAGCCATACGGTTCCACAGGAAAGCCTCCCATGGCACCTCACATTGTAGAATACAGCGGATGGATACCTAACTGGGACACATAATAACCCACATCCCCGTTCCATTCCAACCCCCTCATCTACCAGGGCCAAGGATGTAAAAGCGTATCTATCCAGTAAGAAAATTATCTACGCTCTTACGACCGACTTGGTCCTCTCCCTTATTCAGGTATCCATACAGACGTCTCTCAGTTGATACTTGATTATGTCTGTCAATTCATATCTATACTATTAAAAGAGCTCGCATGAAATGTCCGTCTGCGTGTCTGTCTGCTACAGATAGCGTCCATTGACACCCTCGCAAGAGATTTAGTCACCAAACCTACATGATGGTACCATATTAAGGTCAGATTCGACATTCGGTAGCTAGCCATCGTCCAAACTGTTTTCCCATATCTTCTGAGTATATAAATACGAGTGACCATATGGAACCATGGGATAGTGTACATGTACAGATGTTGTAGTTAGTATATACATATTAGCTAAATACTAAGCCTCAGATCCAACATTTTGTAGCTAGCCATTGTCCATAAATAATTCCTGTGTCTGTCTTCATGAATATCGTGTTTTTCTATCGAAACATCGCATAGCGGCACGAGGCACAATGTATAGCATACATAGACATGGATATTTGGGCTACGTTCGGGTGCCAATTCTCACAGATAGCGTCCTTTGACACCCATGCAAATGAGACAATACCTGAATATTTATAATTTTGATGATTGCGTTGAATAGCTCATCGCCACCAGACTATGCACAATAATGAAAGTAATCAAATTTATGAACTCGCATTAAGCGATATTTGCAATAACATCCATTTCCCTGGAATAAGCGCATCATACGTCTTATTTCCTTGGTCAGCAACCTCCACTCCTACCCCGTACCCTACCACCTTCTCCAAAATTATCGTGACAATAACTGATCGTCGTGTACTGTACCAAATACTACATGAAATAGTCCAAACAGTCCGCTCAATTTCTTCTCTCAGTCGAGGTTAAGAAAACGGGAAATTATATGTTCTGTATACAATGTAAAATTATAAGGACATCTTTTTATATCCAACAATCTAACAACCATTTTTGTACGTATAACCATGATATGAATGTAACTAACACCAGATCCCAGGTGCGGCTTCGTGGATAATTCTGTTTTAAGCGGTGCTGATCATGCGGCGTAAAATAAACACTCGGGCTGACGCATCGTTTTCTTCAAGGACGATGCGATAAAAGGGTTCTAACATTCAATATCCACAACAGAAACGCTTTCTGTGGTCCATCTGGACAAATTAGTTCCTTGTATATATCAATCAATATGTCCATGCGAGGGGAGTTCTCCAACCAAACACCAAACATAACATAGAACCTGCAATGATAGCATTGGAATATCGTGCTCAATGGGAGAATTGATTCATTCATTATTGTCGTTGCACGAAGACAACAAGACAGTCCGATAAGGTATTAGTGAGCAAGTCTTGTCCGAGAATGTTCTCGTCAGAACCAATCGATCCTCTCGAACACTGTTTAGGTATATCATACTCATCACAAATCCTACTTCCACAACGAAGGGCCAGTGGCGTATGTAGTGCAGTTCGTGATCATAGCATTTAAATGTGAGTATCTGATAAAGTTCAATATATATGTTTTCTGGCATACTTTTCTGTTATCTTTTTTTAACACGCCAGCAGAGCCTTACGCAGAAACGGATCGAACTTTCTTGCAGTCAAATTGTGCCTACACGTCAGTGATTTAGATCCTCGTGTTATTATGTTAACATCGGTAAAACCCACGAACCCTTTCAAGGAACTGGTTTCAGCAGGTTTTTTGCTTCGAGTAAAGATAATTAAGCCTCGTTTGTACAAAATTAATTATCAGCGGTTAGAGACTTTATCTATCATTGTACAATAGGACATCATGAGATGGTTAAATGATTTGCTGTGTCCTCGTTAACAATTTTTTGTATAAGAGTGCACAGGCACTGATATATCGCGGGTAACTAATTACTGGGGATTATTTTACCTATCTCCATGAAACTTTCTACGCAGAACTGAGAAATTGTTGTTAATTATTACTATAGTGATGACACATTGTCATATTAGCACTCCTCACCAACGGCTAGAAATATGATTCTCTTTGAGCAGATTCTATAATAGACTGGAAACTGGAAAGTTGATATGCTGTGATTGCGCCGGAATATATCCTGGACTCCTGTCAGATTTGAGGGGCATTATTTTTCTCATTTTTCTCCGCTGAGAAATGTTGAGATGAACGAGATGGTCGACTGTAGTAAAGGAACGCTGAAAACAATCGAGATATCAGACATTCAGTAGGCAACAGCTGAATTTTTTATTCCATCCTTTATTTTTGTTTACTTTATTGGCAAGAAAATATGAGCTCACAACATCCAAACTGGCTAACAAACATAATTAATCAAACGTCCCTTATGGAAGACGAAGTAAATGAACGATAGTTCGTTGGGAATTTTAGTCCGCCCGTTACCTTTTTGTATCAGATAAGATTTGTTTTTCTCACGCATACCCATAGAAAATAGTAGTCTTTGAAAAAGCACTGAGAGTCGGTATAATTTCCCCAGAAATGTAATTCCTTTCACTTGAGCAACGCATCCGGTTGTTCCTGTCGTCAGTATGAATGTTAACCATTTTCGTCAAACGTATGCGTCTCTATATCGTTCTCTAACAAACAGGGATAGTATCCACGTCATCCTGTGATTACGACTGTATGGTTTTTGTATTACTTATTTAATATAAAGAATACTATGTATCTTTAGCAGCATGATATGAACGTCTTTTATATGTATATCAACAATATGCCAGTACAATTTCTTATACCGGTGGCCTCTCCTATTCTAGCAGTCAACTGTGAGTGCAGACCAGTACAGAGCGGTAAAATAAACCTGAGTAAAGACCAGCCCAGAACAGATTCCTGTCATCTGTAAATTAATCAATGAACATGGGTGCTGACTTTTAGGTGTATGAATTAGACCAATGAATCGCGATATCATCTTTCAAATAACACAGCCTCTCCACTGCCCTTTGAATACGGCACTCTGACTATGTCACGTTGGATCTGGAGTATAGAGAACTGAGTATTTGTGACGGCGCCTTTTCGAATTTTTCATTTGAAAAAACCCCAAAACATTTGGCCAGCTCAAAATAAAATGTCAGTTTCTGTGATAAATGTAGCAACAGATTAGTACAGACTCGGTTCTTGTCCCCCATAAATATGGCAGTAGAGATAACCGCTTTGATCTTTTCAAACGTTTGGAAGATCCTTTCTATGGGATACCGCTTTGTCAGGTGATGCAACGAATCCGTGAGATAGTAGCCTACTCCTTTTCAGAAAGCTCATCGTGGCCTTGAGAACTTAAAGGAAGAAACATCGCGAAATATTATTCTTGCTCAGGTAGCGAATATCTCAAATACTGCAACAGTCACAAAACCAGGCATAAGTCCAACGGAATGTCAGTAATGTTACTCGTCTTTGTAGAGTATCGGTAGAATTGTACCGATAAAAAAAACTGTTCAACGATTGCCTGTCATCGGTATAGGAAAATAACGATTTTCTCCACAAATATTTTCATCATAGTATATCTTGATCGAAAGCTCTGAATAGCGTGCACTCCGTAGACAATACTGCTTTTATCGGGGCTCTCTTCGTGTCCATGCCAGTGTTGATACCAGTTTGGTACTCTCAGAACTATCGGTCAGAGAGAGTCGAATATTTAGCCGAATACAACAAAAATATAAACACACAAGAAATGCACACAAAAGAAGGGGATCGACAACCCTTTTCCGTAATGTTACCATATCCCCCGATAGTCGATATCACTTTAAGTTCATTTTTATGTCATTTTATACTAGGACAAACATACTGAGTCCACAAACAGTATTTCCCACCAAATGTAACAAACTATCTAAGCTGTATGCACTTGCAAAGGTATTTGTGAATCTCCTAGGAAATAATTTCAGCCTCATTGCCATGGTGATATATTTTAATACATAGCAAAGGAAAATTATATATAGATATTAAAGTTTTTTTTTTTTCAATTTCTAAGGGAATTCAGCTGGAATACATTTCAGTTGCTAGGGAGACTATTCCCACAGGATGGAAAATAAATGGTTCTTCTGTCATTATGATGTATCAATGGCATTTTAATGACGTGTCGCACGTTAGGCACACTCTTCTATATTGGCACATATTGGAAAAAAAGAACAACAAATTCATCGCTGGCGAGAAGTTTGACGTTGTTTTGAGGGACGTGTAGTTTGTCGACCCATATGCTCAATAAATGACTTAATGAAGACGAGCAATCAAGTCCGATGCCTGTCCATTTCGCGTGCTGCATGGCCTCGACTATTCGAATTAAACAGGTGTCATTTCACGTGGAAAAATGCGTGGTAAGAGATTACTCTGACAAAAATTCTTGCACTTATTACACCATGTGCTTGGATTTGAAGTTTTTAACGAATCTGTTACAATTTACTACGTTAAATAGTCCAGGCCATATGATTTACCAGTGTCGACGTAGACGTTCTGAGTGCATTATTTCTTTGCTAATAATAACAACTGTGTATACCGGAGCTTGGAGGAAGAGGTGTTCTCTCCTCCGCCCCCAATTGTTTTGGTTATCCTCCAAACTGCTCAGCTGAAACTTACCACACTTTATTTTTGCGTTCAATGCAAAATATTTAAAAAAGAAGACCGCTTTTCGTTTTTTACCCCTCGGCCAACTTTGGCCTAGGGGTATTGTCGTCATCATGTACGGCTGTCCGTACGTACGTACGTACGTCCGTATGTCCGTACGTCCGTACGTACGTCCGTCCGTCCGTTACCGCGATATCTACAGAACCGTTTCATGCATGGCAACCAAACTTGTTACATCTATTTATCTTCATGTAAATCAGAAGCCTATCGAAAATGAGTCATCTCGGACAATATTTTGCAGAGTTATGCCCCTTTTTACAAATAAAAATCCATTTATGATTTGTTATTGTGATAATTTCAGAACTGTTCCATATACAACATCCTAACGTGATACAGTTGTTTCTCTTGACCTGAACTAGATGCCTATCGAAAATGAGTCGTGTCAGAAAGTATTTTGCAGAGTTGTGCCCCTTGTCTAATAAAATCCGTTACCGCGATATCTACAGAACCGTTTCATGCATGGCAACCAAACTTGTTACATCTATTTATCTTCACGTAAATCAGAAGCCTATCGAAAATGAGTCATCTCGGACAATATTTTGCAGAGTTATGCCCCTTTTTACAAATAAAAATCCATTTATGATTTGTTATTGTGATAATTTCAGAACCGTTCCATATACAACATCCTAACGTGATACAGTTGTTTCTCTTGACCTGAACTAGATGCCTATCGAAAATGAGTCGTGTCAGAAAGTATTTTGCAGAGTTATGCCCCTTGTCTAATAAAATCCACTAATTCCTATGTTAAGTTTGCATATAATTTCTATATCATGTTTGTATACTATCACATTTATTTATTGATTGGATGACTGATTTATTGATTTATTCTCTTACACAATGCGAAGAATGCCTGCAAATCTGTTTTGAAAATGACACTAGATGCCTATCAAAAATGAGTCGTGTCAGAAAGTATGCCCCTTGTCTAACAAAATCCACTAATTCCAATGTTAAGTTTGCATATTATTTCTATATCATGTTAGTATACTATCACATTTATTTATTGATTGGATGACTGATTTATTGATTTATTTTCTTAGACAATGCAAAGAATGCTTGCAAATCTGTTTTGAAAATGACATACATGTGCCATTTAGTATATATGTACTGTATTTATCTAGCCATGTGTACTGTTGTTTTGGTGAGACATCGATACAGCTCTTTCAATTATTCCAGAAACAAATTAATTTAAGGGGAGGAAAACTTTTCTTTTTTTTCAAAGAAAGTACACTTACAATACCAGGGGTAAATATTTCTTCCCACAAGCCAATCAATTGGTAGAGACACCCTTACATTATAATAGCTGGGGTTCAGAGCCGAGGGGTTTCGATAGCGCAGCTTCATGTTGTTAATTTTATTTAGGCACTTCTCGTACAAAAAGTGCACGATTAAGTAGTCAAAAAGTGTCTGATGTGAAATTAACTAGTTTTAAAGCAACGTTTTCCACATTTTGAAGAAAAAATAAATAGACTCAAAATGACATCAATATGATAAGCTGCACACTCGTAAATGTTCATTTCTCAATTTATAGTCGTTTCGGAGCATGAGACAAAAGTTCGCTGAAAGGAGTCAGGCCAGATATGATTACCCTTTCTTCATTCCGCTCTATAAATTCTCCTTTCTATATCAAATGTTTCGGTTTATTTGTTTCGAATTGTATCTGATCCGAAGATATTTGGGCTGCCGTGTATAGGTAGAATAACGTGTAATGTGGATGGAGTACTGACTGGGAAATTCTTTCTGGCTCTGACGCCTGTATTAGGACTACCGTAACGTATTTGTGTTATTGTGTAGACTATCAAGACACTACGTCGGGATTAATTATTATTCAGTCTGTTAACTTCTATCGAAAATGCCGATGTGATGGGCACAACATCAGATAATATACGCTCCGATGAGAGATATTCAATATTCCCAGATCCGGTTCTTAACATGGGTTAGGTATACGGTTTTGACAAAATTCGTATTCGTATACCGTTGTGACCAATTCGAAACCCGGGAATACATCGAATCAGATATATTGCTCAATGACCATAACCTCGGAGTTTGCGAGTAGCCTCTGTAACAGACATTTAGATATCAATTACAAGTACTAAGTACAAATGGGCGGCCATTTTGAGAATCCCGGATATTACCATCATCCCAAACTGATAAACAAAGCATGATTTCAGATGCTGCTATTGGCTTCAGGTGGCCATCTTAAAAAATTACAGCTATTACATCACAAGCGTCTGGCCCGTCAGTCATAATTGATGCTGGAAAGACATCCTGATGTTCCAGACATATCAAATCCGTACTGCTGATCAGAATTTTTAATCCATGTGACATTCATGGTGAAAATCATCTCTTGTTGAATTCCGACGTCAGTGTGTAAATCTGACGGTAAACTGAGAGCAGCTTACAGCGACTAATTTTCCAAATACCGTTAGCATATGTATTTTTCTTCCGGTGTGGTTTCCTTTAGGGGACGAAAAGAATGTATTCACGTTGATCATCCCCTTTGATAACTCATTAATCAAGAACCGATTGCTCCATAGGGACTTTCGCCCATTTGTATAATAATTTTCGGGCAATGTTCAATATTTTAGCAAACCATGCCTTTCCGGTATTTAATTAACTGCGCCGTGTAGTTCACGATGAATCACGACAATGGACACAATATATGAACATTACGATCGGAGTGATCACGGCATGGACATTGAGGTAGACGTCACGGAAGAAAAGTTTAATACTCTTTTCATTAAACGTTGCCTTGTCTGCGGGCTTCAACCCTTCATCCTTCTCATCACCAGATCCGACATTTAATATCCAGTCGACGTTCATGATAACTTCCTAACGCTTTGTTGGATTCTTCCGAAATTCGGCATACGCATTCCTTGCGACAAGACGTCGGTCGGTATTGCATCTCAGCAACATCTGCCTGAAGGTGGCGCCACTGGATCAAAATGGATCTTGGTTTATGGATGTCCGTGTACGTCCGTGCATGGCTGTTCGAATTTTCCACAAGCGGTAACTTCCTAACGCTTTGTTGGATACTTCCGAAATTTGGCATACGCATTCCTTGCGACAAGACGCCAGACGGTATTGCATCTCAGCAACATCTGCCTGAAGGTGGCGCCACTGGGTCAAAATGGATCTTGGTTTATGGATGTCCGTGTACGTCCGTGCATGTCTGTTCGAATTTTCCACAAGCGATAACTTCCTAACGCTTTGTTGGATTCTTCCGAAATTCGGCATACGTATTCCTTGCGACAAGACGCCAGACGGTATTGCATCTCAGCAACATCTGCCTGAAGGTGGCGCCACTGGGTCAAAATGGATCTTGGTTCATGGATGTCCGTGTACGTCCGTGCATGTCTGTTCGAATTTTCCATAAGCGATAACTTCCTAACGCTTTGTTAGATTCTTCCGAAATTTGGCATACGCATTCCTTGCGACAAGACGCCAGACGGTAATGCATCTCAGCAACATCTGCCTGAAGGTGGCGCCACTGGGTCAAAATGGATCTTGGTTTATGGATGTCCGTGTACGTCCGTGCATGTCTGTTCGAATTTTCCACAAGCGATAACTTCCTAACGCTGTGTTGGATTCTTCCGAAATTCGGCATACGCATTCCTTGCGACAACACGCCAGACGGTATTGCATCTCAGCAACATCTGCCTGAAGGTGGCGCCACTGGGTCAAAATGGATCTTGGTTTATGGATGTCCGTGTACGTCCGTGCATGTCTGTTCGAATTTTCCACAAGCGATAACTTCCTAACGCTTTGTTGGATTCTTCCGAAATTCGGCATACGTATTCCTTGCGACAAGACGCCAGACGGTATTGCATCTCAGCAACATCTGCCTGAAGGTGGCGCCACTGGGTCAAAATGGATCTTGGTTTATGGATGTCCGTGTACGTCCGTGCATATCTGTTCGAATTTTCCACAAGCGATAACTTCCTAACGCTTTGTTGGATTCTTCCGAAATTCGGCATACGCATTCCTTGCGACAAGACGCCAGACGGTATTGCATCTCAGCAACATCTGCCTGAAGGTGGCGCCACTGGGTCAAAATGGATCTTGGTTTATGGATGTCCGTGTACGTCCGTGCATGTCTGTTCGAATTTTCCGCAAGCGATAACTTCCTAACGCTTTGTTGGATTCTTCCGCAATTCGGCATACGCATTCCTTGCGACAAGACGCCAGTCGGTATTGCATCTCAGCAACATCTGCCTGAAGGTGGCGCCACTGGGTCAAAATGGATCTTGGTTCATGGATGTCCGTGTACGTCCGTGCATGTCTGTTCGAATTTTCCACAAGCGATAACTTCCTAACGCTTTGTTGGATTCTTCCGAAATTTGGCATACGCATTCTTTGCGACAAGACGCCAGTCGGTATTGCATTTCAGCAACATCTGCCTGAAGGTGGCGCCACTGGGTCAAATGGGTCTGGCCTCATGGATGTCCGTGTACGTCCGTGCATGGCTGTTCGAATTTTCCACAAGCGATAACTTCCTAACGTTTTGTTGGATTCTTCCGAAATTTGGCATACGCATTCCTTGCGACAAGACGCCAGACGGTATTGCATCTCAGCAACATCTGCCTGAAGATGGCGCCAATGGTTCAAAATGGATCTTGGTTTATGGATGTCCGTGTACGTCCGTGCATGTCTGTTCGAATTTTCCGCAAGCGATAACTTCCTAACGCTTTGTTGGATTCTTCCGCAATTCGGCATACGCATTCCTTGCGACAAGACGCCAGTCGGTATTGCATCTCAGCAACATCTGCCTGAAGGTGGCGCCACTGGGTCAAAATGGATCTTGGTTTATGGATGTCCGTGTACGTCCGTGCATGTCTGTTCGAATTTTCCGCTAGCGATAACTTCCTAACGCTTTGTTGGATTCTTCCGCAATTCGGCATACGCATTCCTTGCGACAAGACGCCAGTCGGTATTGCATCTCAGCAACATCTGCCTGAAGGTGGCGCCACTGGGTCAAAATGGATCTTGGTTCATGGATGTCCGTGTACGTCCGTGCATGTCTGTTCGAATTTTCCACAAGCGATAACTTCCTAACGCTTTGTTGAATTCTTCTTTGCGACAAGACGCCAGTCGGTGTTGCATTTCAGCAACATCTGGCTGAAGGTGGCGCCACTGGGTCAAATGGGTCTGGCCTCATGGATGTCCGTGTACGTCCGTGCATGTCTGTTCGAATTTTTCGCAAGCGATAACTTCCTAACGCTTTGTTGGATTCTTCTGAAATTCGACATACGCATTCCTTGCGACAAGACGTCAGTCGGTATTGCATTTCAGCAACATCTGCCTGAAGGTGGCGCCACTGGGTCAAAATGGATCTTGGTTCTTTGTGTCTGGGGATGTCAGTTTGAATTCTTTACAAGCGATAACTTCCAAATGCTTTGTCGGATTCTCCCGAAATTCGGCATTTGCATTCCTTGCGACAGGACACCGGCTCAGTCGCTGCTATTGCATTTCAGCAACATCTGCCTGAAGGTGTCACCACTGGGCCTCGTTTCTTCATGTCCATTCCTGTCCGTGGATGTCTTTGCAAGCGATGTTCTTGGCAGGCGATAATTTCCAAATGCTTTGTTGGATTCTCCAGAAATTCAGCATACGCATTCCTTGCGACAAGACGCCGTTTTCAGCAACATCTGCCTGATGGTGGTGCCACTGAGTTTCTCTTCTTGTCCGTTCCAGTCAAAATGGGCCTTCAATTTTGCTATGAAATCATTCTATTCCACATCATATGATTTACCCTGAAGCTTTTGCATGAACCATATTTTATTTCAGAAATGTAATATGAAATAACTGGCGGGGGAATCCCTGCAGTACTGAACCCCTGTTTTTTTTTAATTTCGTGTCATCTTAAATGAAGGACAACATGTCCTTCAATTTTGCTATCAAATATTTGTATTTCACATCATATTATTTACCCTAATGCTTCTGCACGAACCATTTGTGTCCACACATGTAACTTACTATATTAATTACAACTGAGTTCCTAAAGTTCGGGTGCACACTGTGCATATGATCAATTTCCTGAATTGAATTGAATTCAACCTTGCTGGTCTTCAGACTGACAGATGATGGCATGCAGTTGTCGGTGCGGTTGTTCATGTACAGGGAGCTTGCTATGGCTTTCATGCCAGCACGCCACCACTACCCCCAAGGAGAGCATGTCCCCGCCCCCAGGGTGCCGAGCCGCACCCTCTATCTCTCAAACTAGACCTCGCCCGACCCTCATATATTGTGTTTGAGAATATATATCTCCAATATATCTTGGCAGAAAGTTGAAATTTGTGTGTAGTCTGCAATATTGATATAATTCTGCCCCCCGTCAATGAATTGCAACCCCAAAAGGTTTCAATTGATCAGGCACAGACACTTGCTTTTACCCCTCGGCCAATTTTGGCCATGGGGTATTGTCGTCGTCTTGTACGTCCGTCTGTCCGTACGTCCGTTCGTGAGCGAGATAGCCGGAAAACGGTTTTCACTGTTGAATTCCAAATTTGGTATGCTTATTTACCTAGTCAAGGACCAGAAGCCTATTGAATTGGGATCTGATTGGGTAGAAACCTTGGCGGCCATCTTTAATTTTATGCAAAATGGATAGTTATCCATATTTTGGAAATCATTCAACTGTTCAATACGAAATTTGATAAACATCATCGATACATCAAACAATTTTGAATGAATTACCAAACAGGCTTTTCTTATTAGCTGGAAACCCTGGAGGCCATCTTTAATTTATGCGAAATCGATAATGATACATATCTCGGTTACCATTCAGTTGTTTTATATGAAAATTGGTATACATCATCGATACATCCAGATATTTTGAATCTGGACCTGATTGATCGAAAACCTTGGCGGCCATCT